>PVJA010003473.1:0-57500 GCA_004027025.1 Myocastor coypus | reverse complement strand
TATTATCACCTTTCTTTTGGTTTGACGCAGTGTCTCCCTAGAGTCCAGGTTGGCTTGGACCCTGTAGGTGGCCCGTGACTGGCCTTCAACTTGCTGCCATCCACCACCTGTCTGAGCCTCCTGAGTGCTGGGGTCCCAGGTGTGCGGCACCACAGCTGGATAATTTCCTGATCAGAGATGGTAGCCTTTTCCCTGTAAACTCACGTGGAAGGAAATGACCATGAGGCTCCTGGGGACCCCCATTCATGAGGTCCGCCACCTCCCAGTACCAGGTGTTAGGGTTTAACCCCTGAGACAAGAAGGCATGGGCATTCAGTACATCTTTCTTGTGTGATTTTTCTACACGTGTTCTAAGTGTTTTATAAGCTCCTGATGGTGAGTTCCTTTTTATGTCAAAGCCCAAATGAATATATATATATATGTATATATGAGTGAAAAATAATAAAATAAGAGAGGCAATGCAAAATTTCACTAAACAATCCAGCGCGTTTTTCCAAAAGCACTGAAATCTCAGCGCAGCGATACACACACACCCGTGTTCACAGCAGCAGCGCTTGTCCCGACTGCGTTTCAAGCTCCTTGCTATTCTCTCTGGCCCCTGGCGCACAGCACGCTGCCCTGCGTCTCCGTGCTAAGGAATCCCGAGCCTTTCTTTCCACCATGTGGCAGGTCGTCCGCGCTTCTGAGCGCGGTACCCTCCGGTGTTCTCTTAAATGTAGAATGCAAAAAACAAAACAAAACAAAACAAAAAAATTAAATGTAGAATGCTTTTCCTTGGCTGAGCTCTGATTGCTGGCATGGTGACGTGTGTGCTTCACGGCTCTTTACTACGTCGTTTGCCGAAGGAGCCTTCTGGCCTCTGAGCTTCCCTGCACTTTCCCTTACCAGCACCTGAGGAAGTGGCTGCTGGTTTCCGGCAACTTAATCACCGCGGTGTGCTTCATGCTCTTGGGACCTGCCCCAATCTTGAACATTAAAAGGTATTTTTTTTTTTTTTTTTTTTGCTTCTATCATTTTGTTCAAATAGCAGTAGAAATTAATTGTAAATGTTCTGTTTTATGCTGGGATGTCTTAGCATTTTAATCCTTAATGTGTCATTGAATAATTGCTTTGGTTTAGGCCTATATTGAATTGTTACACCATCATTGATTTTTCTTTTTCTTTCTTTTTTTTTTGGAGGCGGGGCAGCACCAGGGCTCTCAAACTCACAACTTTGCACTTGCCAGGCAGGCACTTGTGCCATGGAGCTATCTCCCTGGCCCCTACCATCACCAATCAAAACAAATAGGAATGCAGAAAAGCTTCAGCAAGCCAAGAAAATGCTTATTCTCTCTTTGGGTTTCTCTCTTTTCTTTTTTTTTTTTTCTCTTCTCTTCTTTTCTTTTCTTTTCTTATGTATCTATTACAGCATCTATGGGGCCTCACCACTCAGATCAGACTCAGAGTGACCCTCCTGTTTTCAGCCTCCCACGTGCTGAGATTGCAGGCGCGTGCCGCCATGCCCAGTTTCAGTGGCTGTCTCAGCGAGTCTTGAGGATGGGGCCAGCTCCGCACACCAGGGACCTAACCCATCACTGCATCTGCCTAAGCAGGTGCTTCAGTCTGCGGAACTCTCCGGCCAGCCCTCCTTTGGGTTTCTGTCTAATACTTATTAGTTCTTGTTTTTAGAACAACACACGTTGTTCCCCACCTTTGGCTGCTATTTCTTAGGATGTATATATTTTCTTTCCTGCTGTTCCTCTTCACCCCTTGAGACAGGAACCAAGTCATTTTTGTTTCTTGGCATCCTTAGCGTGCTGTAGCTGCCTGTGGAAGCTTGCTTGGCATAGTTTATTTACTAAAATAAAGTGAGTTTTCTAGGCTTTCTCACATACTTCTTGGATGAGGGGTAGTTGCTATTTATAGTTATAATTATTGATTAATGTTTGTGGCTGGGTTGGGGCGTGAAGAAGCATGATACAGAAAGAGACCTTGCAGCCGGGCGTGGTGGCGCACGCCTGTCATCCCAGCAGTGGGGAGGCTGAGGCAGGAGGATCAGTGTGAGTTTGAGACCAGCCTGGGCTACAAAAGTGAGCTCAAGGCCAGCCTGAACTGCACAGCAAGACCCTGTCTCAAAAAGATAAAAAAAAAAAGAAAAAAAGAAAGAAAGAAAAAGAGAGAGAGCTTGCAGCCTTGTAGTTTTGGGTTTGATCTTTGCCACTTAGTGTTATTGGGAACTTGTGCAGATCTCTGAACGTCTAAGAGCTTTGAGTTCCTTACTGAAGCCCTGATCTCCCACAAGAGTGAGATTGTGTACATCAAGTAGCTGGCAAAGAGGGACCAGGGAGATAGTTCCATGGAACAAGCGCCTGCCTGACCAGTGCAAGGCCATGAGTTCGAGCCCTGGTCCCACCAAAAAACAAAACAAACATATTTATTGCCGGGCGTGGTGGCTTACGCCTGTAATCCCAGCACTCGGGAGGCTGAGGCAGGAGGATTGATGCGAGTTCGAGACCAGCCTGGGCTACAAAAGTGAGCTCAGGACCAGCCTCAACCGCATAGTGAGATCCTGTCTCAAAAAGACAAAAAAAAAAAAAAAAAAAAAAAAAAAAAAAAAAAAAAAAAAAAAAAAAAAAAAAAAAAAAAAAAAAAAAAAAAAAAAAAAAAAAAAAAAAAAAAAAAAAAAGAAAAAAAGTAACTGGCAAAGCACTCCAGCTGCCACAGAAGGCAGCTTTGTCTCTGTGTCACCCCTTTCCTTCTTTGGCACTATTCAGGTCTTTGGCTTTCAAAGCCCAGGGACTGCATGAACTGTGTGAGTGTTGATCTTCCAACCAAATTTCGAAGGATTTTGTGTGGCAAGACACAGACTGGCTGCAAACATAAGATCTGTGATCACACTGGGATGCATGTGATCAGCTATTAGAGAGATGAGCTGGGTTCCCTGCTCCCCACAAATATAAGGAAAGGGCTTGGGCCAGGCCTGGTGGCACACGCCTGTAATCCCAGCACTGGGGAGGCTGAGGCAGGAGGATCGGTGTAAGTTTGAGAGCAGCCTGTGCTACAAAAGGTGAGCTCCAGGCCAGCCTAAACTGCATAGCAAAACCCTGTCTCAAAAAGACAAAAAAAAAAAGATCACGGGTGATCTCCCAGCCCCAGCTGGGGTAGGTAGGACGGGAAGGAGCAGGAGGCTGTCCCATCACCTGTGACGCCCACTCCAATCAGGACCCGTCTGTCTGTCTCCCTAGTGTCGAGTCTGTGTGTCCTAAATGCTGATGCTTTCCTTTCTTGCCCACTTCCCCTGCAGTCAGCTGTGGCTGCTGGTGCTGATGCTGGTGGTCACCGGCGTCTCTGCTGGGATGTGCGTCATCCCCACCTTCCCCGAGGTGCTCAGCTGTGCCTAGTAAGTGCCGCCTGTTTCCTGCAGAGCTGTGCTGGGCACAGCCGGGAGCATCATGCGCTTCTGAATATTTCAATGTCTTAGGATGTCAGAAATTTCCCCTCAAGCCATCATGCGTTTAAAGAATGCAAATATTGCTTTTGCATAACAATGCATCACATAACTGTTAACATAGATCAATATTAATGCCCGAGGCCATGACTCTTAGGAGCAAAGGCCCTGTTGGCTCAGCTCGGCTCAGCTGGTCTCCTCGGAGTCAGCAGCTGCCTCTCAGAGCTGTCCATTGCCCTCTTGACATCTTCATCTTAGTTAAAGGGGTTGATAATTATATGCTTAAGAGGCATTTAATATAAATGGATCGGAGCTGGGCATGGTGGCGCATGCCTGTAATCCTAGCACTTGGGAGGCTGAGGCAGGAGGATTGGAGCAAGTTTGAGACCAGCCTGGGCTACAAAAGTGAGCTCGAGGCCAGCCTGAACTGCATAGCAAGACCCTGTTTCAAAAAGACAAAAAAAAAAAAAAAAAAAAAAAAAAAAAAAAAAAAAAAAAAAAAAAAAAAAAAAAAAAAAAGGATCGGGCTGGGGAGATAGCTTGATGGTCTAAGTGCCTGCCTAGAAAGTGCAAGGACCTAGGATCTATTCCCAGTACCTCATGCAGTGCCAGTCCCTCACTGAGCCGGCCACAAAACTGGGCGTGGTGGTTCATGCCCATAATCCCAGTGCTAGGGAGGCTGAGATGGGAATTACCAGGAGGCCAACCTATGTAGTGAGACCTCATGCAAATAAAAGATTTTAAAAAATTAAATATGATGCTAACATGTCTAATAGATTTAATTTTTTTTTTTTTTTTTTTTTGTCTTTTTGAGACAGGGTCTCGTTATGAAGTTCAGGTTGGCCTTGAGCTCACTTTTGTAGCTGAGGCTGGTCTCACACTCGCACTGATCCTACTGCCTCAGCCTGCCAAGTTCTGAGATTACAGGTGTGCACCACCATGCCCCACCAATAAAAATGTTTTTTTAAAAGTCATTTTATAATCCGTAAAGATCCAGATAGCTCACTCAGGAAACTGAGGCAGGAGGATCGGTGTGAGTTCGAGACCAGCCTGGGCTACAAAAGTGAGCTCAAGACCAGCCTGAACTGCATAGCGAGACCCTGTCTCACAAAGACCAAAGGAAAAAAAAAAATCCAGAAAATCCAAATATCTCCATGCCTGCCTGGCAAGTGTAAGGTCGTGAGATTGAACCCTGGTCTTCCAAAAAATAAATTCTCATTGAACTAGATTTGTTTTTTATTTTTTGTTTTGCTTTGTTTTGAGAGGTGTCTCTGTCCCAAAGTGTGGGATCTAACCCAAGACTGCACACCCAGTAGGCGCTCCACCGTGAGGCCTTCTTAAAAGTGGAGTGTCGTGCCACGGGGTTGCCAGACTTTCCTTGGTTCAGCCTAATTTTCCTGTTGTAGTTTCTTGTTGGAGGCAGGTTTCCTTTCAGTAATAGATATTCTCACGTCTCTTTGCAGTGAAAATGGGTTTGAAGAGGGCTTAAGTACCCTCGGGCTTGTGTCGGGTCTCACGAGTGCCATGTGGTCGGTTGGGTGAGTATTTGCTCTTTTTGTTCCTACTTGAAGACAGTAAGTACTGTGCCCACCGCACAGATGAAATGGGCCTCCGAAAGTGCCACAAAGGGCCAATACATACATCAAAAAGTTCTGGCCCCTGGCCATCAGAACAATGCAACTTAGATGCAGCCTAAAGAGCTGTCTTACTCCGCACAGAGTGGCATCACCAGGAACCGAGGTAATCGCACGTGCTGCTGTCTTGGGTTCCGTCTCGTTGCTGAGCCCCCCAGTACCTGGTGCCGATGGACTGGAGGAAGCCTATGCTTTTACTCACAGTTTATGAGGGTTCCATTTATAGCAGGCTGGCTCCGAGGCAGGGTGACATGGCAGAGCGTCATCACTGAGGGCGCGACAGTGGTAAGCAGAGAGAAAGAGCGAAGGGAAGGAGCAGCAGGCCTCAGGCCGTGCCGGGCGGTCACGTCCTCCCGCCATGCGTCACATCCAGCGTCAGATGTAGCCAAACCCTCCAGTGGACCAATCACTGCTGAGGCACACTTCTGCACGAGCCAATCACCTCCGGAAGCCCCTTCTGTGAGTGCGAGAGACCCCTATCGAGGCCTCAGGAGCTAAAGGGAGCCTTCTGCATTGCTGGTTGGAGAGTGAAATAGAACAGCCCTCATAGAAATCAGCATGGAGATTTCTCAAAAACTGAAAACATATTGCACTCGACCCAACTATTCCCCTCTTATATATCTTCCTGCAAGAACTGAAGTCTTATATTACACAAATACACGTGTTTATAGCAGCAAGATTCATACTAGCTACATCTCAGAAGCAGCCTAGAGGTCCACCAAAGATGAATGGATAAGCAAAATGTGGCAGGTGTGTACAATGGAGTGCTACTCTGCCATAAAGAGGGATAAACGAGTCTTTCATAGGAAAATGGATGAGACCATAGTGTTAAGTGGAATAAATCAGCTACACAGCTTTCTGTATCACAAGGTTTCTCTTATAGGAGGAACACAAAATATAAATACAGAGCAAAATAAAAGATCAGTGATAGTAAGTAGGAAGACAGATGTTTCTCAAGGGGATGGGGATTCAGGGATGCAGTGCAGGTGGGGGAGAGAGGGTAATAGGTTGGATAAAGAAGATGCTTTGTGTACGTGTACTACTCCCCACAGGGAGCTTGGTCTTCACGCGCTGGAACTTGGACTAATAAAAAAATAGCAGCTGGAAAATTAAGCAAAACAAAAAAAGAAGTTAAATGAGATTCTCAAAGATAGGCAAGGGTGAGAATTCTAAGCCACACCTTCTGATTCCAAGATGTAGTTTAGCATCCAATTTAATACCTAAGCAAGCTGGACATGATGGTGCACCCTGCAACCCCAGCACCTAGAAGCTGAGGCAGGAGCGTTGCTGCAAGTTCAAGGCCAGCCTAGGCTACAGAGTGAGTGTAAGGCCAATCTGGGCTACATAATGAAATTATGTCTCAAAAAACTGGAAGGGCTAGGGAGATGGCTCATCAGCCTAAAGCACTTGCTTAGGCAAGTTTAGGCAACTGCAGGGATGATGGTTCAATCCCCAGCACCACATTCTGCATCGGGCCCACCCTCAGGGCAGGCTGAGCTGGCCAGTAAAAAATAAAAAAAAAAAACCCTATCTAAGTATCACAAGCCATCCCAGGCGCACGCTGAGACAGCAAGTGAGACTGGGCCTGAAGGCTATGATCCCAGTGCTTGGGAGACTGAAAACAGGAGAATCACTATGAGTCTGATCTGTGTAGAGAGACCCTGTAGACTCTGTGCTGAATACATAAATAAACAAACAATAACAACAAAAAGAACTAAGCATAGTAGTTCTTCATGTATATTAACTTAATTTATGTTACTTGTACATTCCTTTTTTAATATTTTATTGTATTTTATTTTTTCTTGTTTCAGAACTTTTGTTTGTTTATTTGTTTATTTTTATGGCCGGCTCAGCCTGCCCTGAGGGCAGGGCTGGCACAGCATGTGGTGCCGGGGATGGAACCGTGGTCCCTGCAGCCGCGTAAGCTTTCCTAAGCAGGCGCTTTAGACCACTGAGCCATCCTGCCAGGCCCACTTGTACATTCCTTTAAGAATACGTCTCAGGCCGGGCATGGTGTCATATGCCTGTAATCCCAGCACTTGGGAGGCTGAGGCAGGAGGATCGGTGTGAGTTTGAGACCAGCCTGTCTCAAAAAGACAAAAAATTTAAAAAATGTCTCAGATTTAAAGATTCTTGCCAGGCGTGGTGGCGCACGCCTGTAATCCCAGCACTCGGGAGGCTGAGGCAGGAGGATCAGTGTGAGTTCGAGACCAGCCTGGGCTACAAAAGTGAGCTCAAGGCCAGCCTGAACTGCATAGTGAGACCTTGTCTCAAAAAGACCAAAAATAAATAAATAAATAAATAAATAAATAAATAAATAAATAAATAAAGATTCTTTATGTATTCATTGGTTTTTACCTTCTTCTATACCAGAAGGGCAGATGTATGTGAGCAATGTTGTATACAGAGAATTCCCATATATCCAGTTGAGTTGTGTTATATCAAGTACTGAGAATGCAATGGTACATAGTCTTGGACATTTGTTATTTTTTAGTTTCTCTGTAAGCCTCCAACTTTTGAGACGCAGTTCTTCTTGAGGCTTATGTAAAAGTATTGAACATCATCATTATTAAGTAGACCATTTTTCTTTCTATTCTTTTTTAAAATTTTTCTTTGTTTCTCTTTTGTAGTGTTAGAGATTGAAGCCAGAGCCTCATGCATGGTAGGCAAGCACTCAGCCGCTGAGTGACACTCAGTCCTTAGTCCTGCTGCTATGCCTGGGAGTGGACTATTTCTTTAACTTTGTAGTTTTAGCACAGGGTCCACAGGGTCTCACTGCGGAGATTGGACTTGTAGTGATCCACCTGCGTTCAGCCTCCCAAGCTCTGGGATTACTGGTGTGTGCCACCACGCCCAGTCTCAACCACTATCTCGGGGCAGGCTGGGGATCAAACCCCACCACTGTGTGTGCCTAAGCAGGTGCTTTAATCCACTGAGCTATCCAGCCAGCCCTAGAGTTGTTTTTTTTTTTTTGTTTTGTTTTTGTCTTTTTGAGTCAGGATCTCATTATGCAGCTCCGGCTGGGCTTGAGCTCACTCTTGTAGCCCAGGCTGGTCTCAAACTCCCATCGATCCTCCTGTCTCAGCCTCCCAAGTGCTGGGATTTCAGGCATGCACCACCACACCCGGCTGGAGTTAGCTTTTTAATTCTGTACTTAACAGTGTCAATTTAAGGAAGTTCGGTGTGTACAAGATCATGTGGCTTTGGTGATGCAATTGATTTTCTACTACTTAATGATCCCTTCTTTCCCTACTGCTAGTGCTTTCGTAGGACCAATGCTTGGTGGGTTTCTGTACGAGAAGCTTGGTTTCGAGTGGGCAGCAGCTATCCAGGGCTTGTGGCCTCTGACTAGTGTAAGTAGCGTCGATTTCTTTCCCATGTTCCTTATATTGTAGAGAAAGTTAACTTGGAGGATTTACACTAACCAGTGTCTTTCATTGCATCCAAGGGATTGGTGATGGGCTTGTTTTACCTCCTGGAAGACTCGAGAAGAAGGTAGGCCCGGCTTTGATCTCTTGTCTCCCTGTCTAGATTATCTGCTGGGAATGGAAAGGAAAGACCAATTTGCCCCCATTCTCCCATTTAACTGAGTGCTGGGCCCCAGGAGCACAGCACTTGGCAGACCCTTTTTAAAGCACTCACTTGTTTTATCTATCTATCTATCTATCTATTGTCTTTTTGAGGCAGGGTTGACTATGCAGCTCAGATTGGCTTTGAGCTCACTTTTGTAGCCCAGGCTGGTCTCGAACTCATACCGATCCTCCTGCCTCAGCCTCCCAAGGGCTGGGATTACAGGCATGCACCACCACTTGTTAAGGTATAGGCACTAGCTGCTTTTTAAAGACTAAAATACTAAGCCTCTCCCCTCTCCCTTTGCAGATCTAAGCCTCAGAGCACGGCGGGCACAGAGGAGGAGCAAGCTGCTCTCTTGCCGGGTGATACTTAGCCTGGCAGCTCTGCCCAACCCTGCGGCCACCTATGCACATCACTGCCAGAGGGTTCTTCGATGTCCTTAGTTTTGCACACAGCAGTTCATGGGCTTCACACTCACACACTGGATGCATCCACATAACTCTGGATGATCACACAGCAGATTGTATTTATGGCCCTGCTGACAAGCCGGCTTACTGCACCAGTGGTACTGGCGGAGTTCGACATGGAAAAGTTAGTTAAAATGCTGTAAAAGTTTGTGGGGTTTTCATTTTGTTTTGCTTTGTCTTTGAGGCAAGGTCTTCATACTTCAGGCTGGCCTCAAACTCAAAGTGATCCTCCTGCCTCAGCCTTCTAAGGGCAGCCACGCCCTGCAAAGTTTTTATTCTTAAGAGGCAAAACTTTTCTTGAAGATGTTGGTTCTTGTTATTTCTGTTTACTTTTTATTGTAAGTTTACTGATTTTATGAATATACCTTTCTATTAAGGAAAAAATAAATTGCTCTGTTATGTACCAATTGCATAAAGAAGACTTAAAGTATATAGTTACTTAAAAGCTGCTTTGAAAGATAGGCTTTCTCTTGTGTTCTGAGATTTTCGGCCTTGGGCAGAGGCAGAATTCCTCGGTCTTGGGGCCAGCGAGATAGCTCAGCTGTCTAGAGCACCTTCTTAGTCAAGCTTAGGGAACTGGGGAGATCGCAGTTCCATCCCTAGCACCACATGCTACGCAAGCCCCACCCCCGGGGCAGGCTGAGCCGGCCATAACATAAAGTTCAACAACAACAAAAAAGGATTCCTCAATCTTACTAAAACAATTTTCCGTGTGATATGTACAAGAAATAAAAATGCACTACTGTTTTTGTGATATATTTTCAGCTATGGTCTGGATTTATGAACATTATTAGGTTTAGTGTGATTCGTTTCCTGCAGCGTCAGCCTGCTTCTGTCCTGCCATCGCTGCGACGTGTGACATGGCTTCTACTCCTGGCGGATGTACTCTGCATCCCACAGGTCGGCGCCCCGTTCCCAGCCAGCTTAGAGTGCATGAGGGAGGGGCCCCGTGCAGCCCCTGGGAAGCCCCTGCTGCTGTTGGAAGTGAGATGTGAATGCTGTTGGAAGTGAGATGTGAAGTTCCACATCTTCTCACTTCCACGGTGGTGCAGCCTATTTATTTTCTCATGTTTTTGAGAATGAAAGCTTTTATGTATCGATTCGTTGTGGGTGTGTTTTATAGACTGGCACCGGGCTATGTGTTTGGGATTCAGCTGGGAACACAGTGGATATGAGTCCTGTGAGCTCCAGGTATCTTACGGAGACGCAGCTGGTTGGCGCTGATGTGTTGTGGGGCCTACTGTAGGCCAGGCCTTGCCACGGCCGAGAGACTTCCAGTCTGAGATCTGGAGAATGGAAACAAGATCACTGTTCATTCATTCTATGGAAAGCAGAGTCCACAGATCGTGTCGGTCAAAGATGAGACTGTCTGGAGCCGAGGAAACAGGAGATTGGAAAAATGGAAATAGCCCTCCTTGTGTGTGTGTGTGTGTGTGTGTGTGTATACCTAGGAGCTTCACCCTGAGCTGCATCCCTAACCTTTTTAATTTTACTTTTAAATTTTGGGACAGGTTTCCACTAGGTCATTAAATTTCCCAGGCTTGGTTCAAACTTGTGATTGTCCGGCCTCAGCTGCCAAGAATGCTGGCATTGTAAGCGAGTGCCACCCCACCTGTTTGGGAATGAGCTTTGAAATGAGACGCCAGTGTCTACTTCACATTTGTGGACATTCATTGCATGTGGGGAGTGAGCAGGAATATTGAAAGCCAGGATGTTGATAAAAAGAGAACGCTGGAAGATCTGAGAGAGAAAATAATGGTTTGGACCAGAAAGGGAGGGAGGGAGAGAGGGATGGAGGGAGGGAGAGGAGGAGGGAGGGAGGGAGGGAGGGAGGGAGGGAGAATGTACGGGGGAGTGGAGCCTGTAGGATCACTGGTGGGGAGGTGAGAGCAGTCTGGGTTGGCTTGGACCTGACTTGGAAGTGTGGGGAGATGCTGATGCCACAGAGCAAGATGGGGAAGGATGGAAAAACACCCTGGCAACTGCTGAAGACAGCCCTGACAGCAAATGGGCAGCAGCTGCTCTGCGCTCAGGTGGAGCCCTTACACCTCCCTGCTGCAGAACTTATCACCTCCTGACGCAGGAAGAAAAAACCTGATCTGGCGTGGATGACCTCCAATAGGGAAGCTCCAAATGATATAAGGAAAACCAATCCCCAACCTGAAAAGTACCTAGGACGAGTTCGTGTTCTCTAAAACCGAAGAATGAATTTTAGGCACAAATGGAGATAATGAGCAGAACGTATTTATTGAGGAAAAGAAAGCTCCTGTCTGAGAGAGGGACAGGAGGGGGTCCTGAGTGGGTGGTCCCCAGGAAGCTGTCTCTTCCAGGGATGTTTATAGAGGAAAACCATGTGGTGAGGTGGGTCTAAGGCTGTGGAGAAGACATGGAAACTGTCTTAGGCGGGTATGAGGTGGGACAAAACTGTGGTCAGCCAATGAGATTACAAGCACCATTGCTCAGGTAAAATTGATTAAAATCGGGATCCAATGGGAAAGCAAGTCACATAGCAAGTGGGCAAGAATACAGAGTAAGGTCTCTTTCTGTTGGGTGTGGGCTGGTGACTTTAGGCTCTTTCAAGGTGATTGATACCTACTGAGAATATCAATCCCTGATGCCCACCCTTAAGGAAGTATGTAGTTGTTTTGGTTTGCTCTTGTCTTGAGATCTGGCCCACGGTGAAGGAGTGTCAGTCTCTAGTCACAAAGTCACTTTGTCTTCCGTGTTGTCCTTGAGGGCCTGGCCCTGTCTGACTGCCTATAATATTTCTATGTAATTCAGCTGCCTACAACACTAGGTCACATCCAGCCACGGACTGGGCTTCCAAGCAGGCACTTGTGTCTATTCGCCCTTAGCATGCTTCTGCTGTGCAGCTCGCTTCCTGGAACACACGTGCTGAGGGAATGGAGAGGCGTGGGGTGCTCAGAATGATGGATGCTTCCGTACTTGGAGCACAGTAGTTCTGAAGCTCCTACTGAACACCTGACAATTGTTCATCATGAAGATCTATTTCCAACCCAAGCAGATAGGTGATCATACTCAAGGGATTTAGTGATGTGTGGGACACTGTCAGTTTGTTAGTGAAGGGGCAGTTGGTGATGACAAGAAATTGGCCATAATCACTCCTGTTGGCAGATGTATGACATGAATATACTCTTACACACAGGAAGGTAGGTATAGGACGTGTACAGCTTTCAAGCAGAGGCATGTCCGTTGCAAGTCCTAGTTTGCATGTCATGGTTAGGAGCCTATTCATGGGATAGACACGTCACTGATTTGACAGACTCTAGATATACTGTAAAATACAACGAAGCAAAAGCACAAGGATTTAAGTAGGAGAATAAAAAGACTAAGAAGCTATTAAGAAGTACAGGTGGAATCAATGCATGGAACCCAAATTGTGTTCAGAAGTTCAGGATTTTCTACTTGCATTGCATTGATTTGTCAGGAAAGAGACCAAAATGATCAAGGGAGTCAGGGGTGACACCCAGAAACTTATAGCTTGTTTAAAAGGTCCATTGATTCTCTTGGTCAGCCCTGCGTTTTTGTTGTTGTTAATGCCTGCCTGGCTCAGCCTGCCCTGGGGTTGAGGCCAGTGCAGCACGTGGTACCTGGGATCCAACCTCGGTCCCCATGGTTACCTAAGCTTGCCTAAGCAGGTGCTTTAGACCGCTGAGCTATCTTGCCAGCCCTTTCCTTTCTCCTTCCTGGTTCTTGCTTTTGTGAGACCAGGTCTCACTTTGTAGTCCAGGCTGGCCTGAAACGCGATCGGACCTTCTGCCTCAGTCTGCAGTGTGGAGGTTGTGCTTCCCCACCCAGTACCTTATTTATTTATTTAAAAGAGATCTTTAAAACAGTGAAAAGCAATGCAGAATTTCGAAACAATATACAGGAAAACAACAATGGTTGCTATGTTACATGGCATTATGTTCAACATAGTGGCTCAGATTGCCAGGTACAGGCATGCAGGAGGAGCTGATTACTGGGACTGTGTTTGCACCAGCCCTCCTGGCTCCAAAGGGTTTGAAATATTGGCCATCACAGACCAGACACCCTGGGCTCAGAGATGAAGGAAAGGCTGAGTGCGAATATGAAATCAGGCTTAGCAGAGACGAAAACAACAGTTCAATCTGGAGATCCCCCGAAACGGTCTTCACTGACAACTGAGAAAAGCCCACTTCCAGGAGGACAGCAAAGAGGAGCCAATCGAGAGAGCTCTGAAAGTGTTGGAGTCCTGAGTTCAGCCAGCCCAAACCGGAAGCTCAGGAGGCGCTCCAGCTGTGGGAGCCAGAAGCGCTCATGCTTTGTTTTCCTCAGGCTGCTTGGAATTGGATGACGGCCACTTACCCTGGTTGGTCCTTTCCAATTCTGCATAGCGAATTGCACAAAAAAGATGAAATGCGCCGGGCGTGGTGGCGCGTGCCTGTAATCCCAGCACTCGGGAGGCTGAGGCAGGAGGATTGGTGTGAGTTCGAGACCAGCCTGGGCTACAAAAGTGAGCTCAGGACCAGCCTCAACTGCATAGTGAGACCCTGTCTCAAAAAGACAAAAAAAAAAAAAAAAAAAAAGATGAAATGCAAAGACACTTAAGCTTTTATGAGCCCTGTTGCCATGGTCAATGTGAGCTATAAGAGCTGCAAAAACAAACAAGCAAAATAAAGAAACAGGAGGAAGGACAGGCTGAAGCTCCCTAGAGGGTGGTGATGGCCTTTCTTGTGTAGGGGAGAAAAGAGGAAGGTGGACCACATTGCTGAGGCTTAGAAAGTCCAAAGCCTGCCGCCCCTCCCCAGCCCCTCGGAGCTCTGAGATGGCCATCGAGACTGGGTGCAGCACCTGTAATCCCGGCTCTTGGAAGGCTATAAACAGGAGGATCACTACAAGTCCAATCTAGTAGTGAGACCAGGAACACCCTGTAGATCCTTCAAAAAAAAAAAGACCAATGCCACTCCCTACAAAACAATCGCTTATTAATAAATGAAGGTAGATTCCAAGTTATTTTAAGGTTGTTCTGGAAATGCCTCTGACTCACAAAATACATATACGATTGCATGACAAGTGCCCGTATACCCTTGGCCCAGCTTTTGCAAAAACAAATTGGGAACAGAGCAGAAGAAGCCTTTTGTGCTCTTCTGTTACTGCGCTGTCCTTTCCTTGTCCTGTGCTCCTGGAGAAAATCGCCGCTGTAAGATTTTCCTGGATCATTCCATAACTTCTGGGAACTTTCTTATGTATGTGCATATCCCTACTTAGTACAATCATTGCATCTTCTCACGTCTGCGTATAGTATAAATTATGTCTATTTTGCATATTTTATTTCATAGCCAACATAGTGAATGTACCCATGTGACTAAGCATTACGTTATCTCACCCCTTGTCCCGGCTCTGCGGTGCATAGTTCCGTGGGCGTGCTGGGTATCAAGCTGTGTCTCTCAGCTCCACAACCACCTCCTGCACTTTTGGTGGTGCTGTAGCATCACCGAAGCAAATGCGTTTTTCTCCTGCGGCTGGATCTCTCCATTCTGCCAGTAGAGGGTGCTAGCGGAGCACCAAAGGTTGGAGGAGCATAGTTTTTGTTTTTTTTTTTTTTTTCTTTGTCTTTTTGAGACAGGGTCTCGCTATGCAGTTGAGGCTGGCCTTAAGCTCACTTTTGTAGCCCAGGCTGGTCACGAACTTGCACTGGTCCTCCTGCCTCAGCCTCCCCAGTGCTGGGATTACAGGCGTGAGCCACCACGCCCGGCGAGGAGCATAGATTCTGCTCATTCCCTCCTCGCTGTCTTTCCACCAGCACCTGTCACTGCACTTAGCCATGGCGCCTGGTTTCAGTCCCAATTGTTCGTGTCCAGTTTTACGTCACTGCCGCCCTGAACTCTCAGAGCCAGGTTGCCACGCTTCAAGGCTGCACCCCTGACCTGAGCCTCCTCCATTGCCCCCTAGGGAGCTGACTCGTCAACAGCCGAGGCCTCCTGCCCCGGCCGCTAGCCCTGCTTCACAGGGAGGGTCCCCTGGCATCCTTTGGACACCCTTTGTCCTTCTCCCTTAGGGCAGATGCTTCCTATGATTGTTATCTCCTAGTCGCTGAGTGTTCCTCGCTTGTCCTTCACTGACCAAGGACATGATGAGCCATGGGCCTTCCAAGACTGCTTGGGTTCTGCCCACCCAAGTGCAAGGAGTCACTCCTCGTGGAATTCCTTCATGGGCCTTAAGTCCAGCCTGCAAGAGGGAAGTCTAGTGCCTTCAGCCTCTGCCCTGAAATCTCATTCCGATCATCTCAGAAAACAAGACAGAAGAATACAGCCACATCTGGGTGGACATTAGTTGTGAAGTCTATCCTTTAAACTTATTCATATTCCAAGAATCAGGTTCCAGGGCACACTAATATTAGGAAGTCAAGAAGGGTAAGAGACAGAAAAAAGAAATAGAAAAAAAAAATACCATGGAAATAACACAAAGTAAAGAAATATAAAAGTCTACGCAGAAAGAAAAGGAACACTTGATGATTGTGGTGGAGGAGACTGCATTAAGAACAGGATAGTGAGGCTGGGAAGATAGTGCCGTGGCACAAGTGCCTACCTGGCAAGTGCAAGGTCGTGAGTTCAAACCCTGGTTGCTCCGCCCCCCCCCCCAATAAAGAACAGGAGAGTGATATCTGTGTCAAATGCTGCCAAGACATCAAGTGACAAGGAGCTAAGAGGTGACTATCAGGTTTGGCAATGTGGCAATCGGTGATGACCTTGACAGAGCAGTGAAGTTGTGGGTTTAAACCCTGCTGGGAGGAAAGGAACTGAGACAGGGAATGCATATTACCTGGGGAAGACTTTCATTCTGAAGCAGAACTATGAAGTGAGACAGGAGCCCATAGAGTTTTGTATTTAAAGATAAAATGATTAGCCAAATGTTTAGGAGATACGACAGCATATGTTATTGCATTTAATAGAGGAAGAAAAGTTAAAAGTAAGTTGGGCCAGCAAAATGGCTCAGTGGTCTAAAGTGCCTGCTTAGACAAGCTTAGGCAACCCCAGGGACTGTGGTTCTATCCCTGGCACCACATGCTGCATCAGCCCCACCCCCAGGGCAGGCTGAGCCAGCTGTAACATTAAAAAAAAAAGTTAAGGGTAAGTAATAAAAGAGAATTTTGAGAAAGAATTCTAGGAGTCCACTGTGGAGGAAACGTGAAGAGACCCAGCAGCCTTTATGACAAGAGAGTGGGGGCAGCGCTTCTAGGAACAGATGCAGGCAGGAAGGGGGTGGCCTAGTGTCAACACATGGGAGGTCTCATGGAGAACAGGCCTGGGATTCAGCACAGAGGCTTGAGCTAACGGTAGAGACAGTAGTTACTGGTTTGATGAAGGTACCTTCAGGGAAGGACGTAGAGTTGGAGCTGCTAAGGGGGAAGAGAATATAGAAAAGGACTTGTGAGACCATGGCCAACAGTGTCACTGCTGGCCACAGCACATTAAAAGTGGAGAGAGAGGAGTAGCAGCAAGGCCTGGAGAGCTAGACAGTCAGGATTTGGTGAAGAATCATTCTCCCATCAGAGCCATGTGCTTTCTGTAACTGTAACAAAATACCCAAGACAATCAACTTAAAAGGAGGAAAGGTTTTTTTTTTCAGTTCATAGCTTTGGGGATCCCAGTCCATGCTGGTTGGTCCCATTGCTTTTAGACCGTAGTGAGGCAGCACATGACAGTAGGAGTCTGTGGTTAGAGTGACCACCTCACCTCATGGCAGCTGGGAAGCTGGAGGAGAATAGCAGGAGCTAGGACCCTACTATTGCCACCTCAAGGACATGGTCCCAGTGCCCTAGGGCCAGGTGTCAGGCACCATCTCTTCAGGGTTGTACCCTCCTCTCCGATACTGCTCTTCTGGGGACCAAGTCTTCATACATGGACTTTGAAGAACACCCGAGTTCCATACTCTGACGTGGATCATGTTCAGGTAGAGTTAGAGGAAGTACAACGTCACCCCATCAAGCAAGGCCCTGACCCACACATGGGAAGCATCTTCACTGAGGAAAGCGATGGCTAAGGGGACACCAATGGCTTTCAGTCCCAGTGAGGAGTGTGGCAGAGGGTGTGGGGTCAGAGAAGCCTGCAAAGATAATTCTTGCTGCAGAGTCAGGATGCTGAACTTAGGAATGGAGAGTAAATTTCACACTGAATATGAGAAAGAAAGATTTCCTAGGGCCAAAAATACACTTAGAGCTTCTGTTGTGAGGTCTCTCCTCCCTTTTTAGAAATTTCCTTACACACACACACACACACACACACACACACACACACACACACATTTTTTGATGGTGCGGGCGACTGAACTTAACACTTCATGCCTACTAAGCAGGCTCTTTCCACCATAGCACAGCTCCATTTCTCCCTTAGAGATGTAAGAGAAGAATTATAGTTCCGTTCACACAGCACTTCAGACCCTAAATTTACTAATCCCACAGTAATTCCGAACTATCAGTCAGATTATATATAAAATTTCATATTGCCTGTATCTGCTGTCCTGACACATTACATGTGTAGGAAGCAAAAGGGCTACTAGCCACACTTGTCAACAGAATATTTATTTGTAGCACCCATTGATGCCAACATTATAGAAAGCTCATTTCCTGGAAGTAGGGACTTTAGAATGAAGGGAGAATCCTAGGTTTCATTTTGGTGTTGTTAAGAAAGGCAGGTGAACCGAGAAATCTAGAAGGAAGCTGAAATAGGAAGACAGTTTTCTCATCATAAAGCAACCCGAATCCCTCATAGTTTCCTTCTGCCTGGGTGCTCTTCGGATGCTACTTCAGAGACAAAGACACAGGGAAATACTTCAGAGCCCTGGCAGAGGTGTATTCTTCGTGGAAAGGTTTCTTAAAGCCAAGGGATGAGTTGGGTGTGGTGGTACGTGACAGTAACCCTGTATTCTGAGGGCACAAAATAGAACCACTGTACGTCCTTGGAGTCCTGCCTGAATAAGGTAGTGAGTTCCTGTCTCAAAGACTAAAAAGAAGGGCTTGGGTTGCCGGGCGTGGTGGCTCACGCCTGAAATCCCAGCACTTGGGAGGCTGAGGCAGGAGGATCGTTGTGAGTTCGAGACCAGCCTGGGCTACAAAAGTGAGCTCAAGGCCAGCCTGAACTGCACAGTGAGACCCTGTCTCAAAAATTAAAAAAAAAAAAAAAGGGCTGGGGTCACAGCCCAGAGGGAGGCCCCTGGCCACTAGTACCGCACATGAAAGACAGCAAGCAAGTAAGCAAACCGAGGCACAAATCTCTAACATCTGTAAGGTTCCCTAGACTGGATGTGAATTTTCAAGAATTTCAAGAAAAAGAACTAATATTAATGATAGGTGTGAGAGCAGTGAACCTTGAAAGAGACTCTTTATAGGTGACATTAGCTCATATTGAAATAAAAAGGGTTCAACCTAAAACTGGACAAGAAAATTGAGTTTAACAAAACAGAATATGTAGCCGGGTGTGGTGGCTCACACCTGTAATCCCAGCACTCGGGAGGCTGAGGCAGGAGGATCAGTGCAAGTTTGAGACCAGCCTGGACTACAAAAGTGAGCTCAAGGTCAACCTCAACAGCATAGTGAGACCCTGTCTCAAAAGACAAAAAAAAAAAAAAAACCAGAATATGTATAGATACAAATGTTAGCACATTTCATAAGAGCAGCACAGAATTGTAATGTGGGCCCTGAGCCCTTACAAATATGATATGGCTAAAAATAGGACCTTATTAAAAACACCAAATTATCATAAAGTCTGTCTTAGGGCAATTTGATTGAGGTTACTATTTGAAGCTGCAGAAAAATATATGAAGTAAATTACAGTTGAACATGAAAGGAATGTTCTAAAATTGTGCAGCGTGGAACAGACCAGCATGTCACCCAGAAGACTCCTTGGCCACGCATTTATTTGTGTCCTGTGTGCCTGCCACAGTTTCATTCTTCTGGATTTGGATATCAGTTTGCTCAGAACCTTACTTTCTTTTTTTAGATGTACTTTTAGCACAGGGTCTCACTAAACAGATCTGACTCAGTGATCCTCTTATTTTCAGCCTCCTAAGCACTGGGATTACAGGTGTGCACCACCATGCCCAGTCTCCATCCCATGCCAGGCTGCCCTGCAGGTGGGGCTGGCGTGGCACTCCAGGCATCAAACCATGGTCCCTGCATCTGCCTAGGCAGGAGCTTTAATCCACTGAGTTATTTGACTGGCTCCAGAATGTTGCTTTCTTTGAGAATACAATTATGTGTCAGTATAAGATTTCAATGTAGGGCCCCGGCAGGATGGCTCAGTGGTCTAAAGCGCCTGCTTAGGAAAGCTTAGGCAGCTGCAGGGACTGCAGTTCGATCCCCAGCACCACATGCTGTGCCAACCCTGCCCTCAGGGCAGGCTGAGTTGGCCATAAAAATAAACAAACAAAAACAAAAGTTCTGAAACAAGAAAAAATAATAAAATAAAATAAAAGATTTCAATGTAAGGCCATGACAATAGCAGACAGTCGGAGATACGCGATAGCACAGAAAAGAGGTTGGAAATACCACTTAGGGTGAGGTAGGCATGGGAGCATTGTGTGGAGGGCGGGAGCGCGCACAGATGGCCATGAAGGACAGACACTGCAGGAAGGCATCTTGGTTACGTTTCTTTCTTTGCTGAGATAAAATACCCAACACCCAAAGTTAAAAGGGGAAAGGTGTAATTCATTCAGTTTGTAGAGACTTTGGTCCACCATGGCCTGGCTCCAAGGCGGGGCGGCATACGGCAGAGGAACAACTGTTCATGGCAGTGGAAGATAATGGAGCCAACAAGAGCAAAAGCGAAGGGGAAGCCTCTTCTCTCTTAGTTGTATGCAGGATACACGCCGTAGGGCGGGGCTCGCACTCGCTCACCCCACTAATCCCAGCACTGGCCAATGAACCAATCAGAACCTGTAGATTTTGAGGCCTCAGGAAATCCTGCCCCTGAGACCACATGAAGCTTCGGGGGGCCATCCCATTACAAACCGTAACAACAGAAATGAGTAAGCAGTCCTCGCAATAGAGCGGCATATAAAGTGTTTGTGGGACAAGCGTTACTCCAGCGCAACAGAGTGTACCAAGAAAGTTGTGGTCTTGCCAGAGACTAAGGAGACCACTGGGAAACAGCGGGACTTCGTTCTGGGATTTTTGGTGCCCGCCATCCCAGTGGACTTCCGCGTGTCCAGAATGGCTGACACCAAACCAAGGAAAGAATCCAGTCTTCGCACATCTTGTCAAGGGGGGCGGTGTCCCGCCCAGAGCTCGTGGGTGGGAATAACAGGGATGAAGGCAGTTCGTGAAGCTGTGACAGTTTTGTGTCTGCTTGGGCATAACAGGATGTTATGGGAACAGGAAGTTATACAATTTTATTTGCGAGGACAAAAGTTGCTGCTTTTATCTGTATGAGGACAAAGACCAACAGCTGCCGGGAAGGGGCAGTTGGGGGAACTTGACTTTTTCTTTTTAAGGCTTCCTGTAGTAGAAGTAAAGCCGGAGTGCTGTGTGTGGAGATTGCTGAAGAACTTGGAAAATATTTCCCAAACTTCAGTCAATCCTATCCTTATCTCATTATCTCTTTGCCCGTCTTATTTTTTTTTTTTTTTTTTTTTTTTGGCAGGACGAGGGTTCAAACTCATGACCTTGCCCTTGCCAGGCAGGCATTTGTGCCATAGTGCTATCTCCCCAGCCCCCACACGTTATCTCTATGGTATTTACACTAACTCTACATCACTTATTACTTCTATGTTATTTTCTTAAAGGTGATGGATATCATTTATATTGTATCACCCTGAACACTCATCCTTAGTTTTGCTGAGTTTTACATTTTTCTGATAAACGTCACACTTCCGCTGTAACTGTTCCCTAGCACCATGTTTCTGTATGTCTTGCAGTGCTGGCTTGGCTTACTCACCACCACCCCCCCCCCCATGGTGCATGGAGCATGAAGTGACTGAACGCTCTCGCTATTGAAGTGCTCCTGCTAAAAGCCACGCTCCAGACTGATACTAGCCAAGGTCACTGGGAGCGATTAGGCCTTGAAAAAGGAGCCTGCATGCATGGCCTTGGTGCTGAGTTTCCCTTGCTGCCTCCACCAGGGGGACACAGAACAAGGTGGCTCTCTGAGAACCAGGATACAAGCCCTGCCCTGAAACTGAGTCTGTAGCCCCCAACTATCTGACACCTCAGCCCTAGAACGATGAGAATAAAATTCAGTGGACTACAAAGTTCCTGGATCTGGTATTTTTTCCAGTCTAAGAGGATTAAACTCATGGCTGGGGAATTAGTATTTTAAGTATCAGTGAACCACTGACTGTTTTGAAATCTAAGTGACATCATAGGAGCTGCATTTTGGAGGGGAATTTCTTGGTGATTGGACACAGAACAAGCAGCTTTTCCCACTGTGGAAGGCAGGGAGACAAACTAAAAAATCGCCATCTAGTTTGCCATAATAAATTAGAAGGTTGAGTTTGAAACTGCGTGAAAAACTCGCAGGTGGGGCATGAAGAGAGAGGAGAATGACACGAAATTCAAGTTCAGTAGAGACAATGAGAGGGCGACTGAGCTGTGTGTAATATTTAAGAATGTCGAGCATATTGAAAGGCAAGAATCCTCCTGAAAATGTGATTTTTGAGTAGAGATGCCACGAAGATGAAGACATTGTGTGTCTCTGAAGCCACATGTCTCAGTTAATTGTTGTTGTTGTTGCTGGGACAAAATACCTGATCCCCAAAATGAAGGAAGGAAAGGTTTCTTAAGCTCACAGTTAGTGGAGGTTTCGGTCCATACTCAGCTGGCTCCAAGGCAGAGCAGCACATGGAAGAAGGCAGCTGCTCATAGCAATGGAAGATAGTGAAGAACAAAGGGAGGGGCAGCAGCTGTGCCTGTTAGCCAGCCTCTCTCCCTTCCTTATACTGTGTTTGGGCTCTCCCATCCCAGGGCGGGTATGGCGCCCACAACCATAAGCCCAGCATTTGATCATGAGCTAATCACCAACTCTAGAAGCTGCCTGAGCGACTGCTGGAAGCTTTAGGGGGACCACTAGACACAAACCATAACTCCAGGACTCTCCAGCCTTACCCAGGCCCATAGGTCCTAGAGGTTCTACCCAGAGGACACTTGGCACAGTGACCATACTCTTATGTGTGTTTGATGGCATTTCCAGCTCAACATTTGGTATTTCAGACTAGCAGGCAGGCCTTTGGATAGAAACCACGGGCCGACTTTATGCTGATACCCTCAAGTGATGCAAAAACAGAGCTCATTTTGAGCATGTGCATATCTGTTATGCCCTGACACCTTGTGGACTCGGTTAGAGCTGGCTGTGAGCTTAGACTCTGTGCTTTGTGTCTATTACAGTGAAACAAATTCTCAGCAAATTGCTGCTAAGGTGGCTGTTGGCCCTATGATGAAAAACTGGCTTACCTGGAGGACACATTACACTAAAAGGTAAGGGGTCACCTGCCAGTGAGTTTTGGGCTGAGGCGGACCCATCGGCTTGTACATTGGCTTCAACTTTTGGAAGTGGGCTGCAGGGCCAGCACAGGCCACACTCTTGAGTCAGCCCAGTGTGTTCAGGCTGTCAGTCAGGTTGTGCTGAATCCTTTCTTGGTGCTGTGTTGCCTAATGCATTCACGAGAAACTAAAAATAGCTGGTTACCAGGCAGAGATTTAATCTACATGTTTTTCTAGCGATAAACACTACAAGAATCTGAGCTTGTTTTAGCAAGATCGCGAGCTTTTAGTCATGATTGCACTGAATTTCCCTCCCACAAGGTGGAGTGGTTTTGGCTCTCTTCTCTGTGAATGTGGGGATGCTGGACACAGTGACTGCGGCTGTGTGTAATCCTGAGGCAGTACTGCCAAACGGAACAGAGACGCCTGTTCCAAATGAAGAAGCTTTGCTCCTGAAGAACAAGAACGGAGATATTCTGGAAGAAACAGTCAAGCTAGCAGCCAACGAGGTACTGTCCTTTCTGTCCTGGCCAGGATATTGTGAAGGAGATTTGCAGCGTGGTGAGAGCATGGCTGTTTGAAATTTATGACCCCCCTCCTTGTTTTGACCAGTATGCAATGTCGTTGTGGCCCCAGAAGATGGAATTTATGGCTGGGTGTTGACAAGGGAGAGCATTTATCCCTGTCTGAAAGCGAATTGAACTCCCTGTAGGGACCCCAAGAAGTAAATTCATGTTATTACTTATTTTTCCCCATATAAGGTGACAGTATGCAGCTCAGACTTGTAATGATCTTCCTGTTTCAGCCTCCCGATTGCTGGGATTACAGGAGTGTGCCACCATGCCTGGTCCCAGCTCAGCACTACTAGAGGAGGGGCCAGAGTGGCATGTGGTACCAGGGATGGAACCTTGATGCCTCCCACTTGCCTAGGGTGGCACTTAGACCGCTGAGCTATTTCCATAGCTGAATCCATGCTATTACTGCCCCCCCCACACACACTTTTTTTTTGGTAGTGGGGATTGAACTTAGGACTTTGTGCTTGCCAGGCAAGCA
Source organism: Myocastor coypus (assembly GCA_004027025.1). Classification (NCBI taxonomy): domain Eukaryota; kingdom Metazoa; phylum Chordata; class Mammalia; order Rodentia; family Myocastoridae; genus Myocastor; species Myocastor coypus. The sequence continues at coordinate 33,890 of PVJA010003473.1, read as the reverse complement.
CTTAATGCCACTGAGCTATGTCGTCTCCAGCCCAGCCTTTGATTTTTGAACAAAAAGTTGGGCCAGTGGAGAGTATTTGCCTAGTAATTTTTCTGGCAAATAACCAGGCGGGGCAACATTTTCTTTCCTTTTTTTTCTGAACCAGGGACTAAACTCAGGCCCTTGTGCTTGCCAGGCAAGCACTGATTCTACTGAGCCATCTCCCCAGCCCAGGGCAACAAATCTTTTTAAAATTTAATTTAATGTAATTTAATTTTTTTGTCTTGATTCAGAACTTTTGTTTGTTTGTTTGTTTTTATGACTGGTGCAGCATGTGGTGCCGGGGGATCGAACCATGGTCCCTGCAGCCGCCCAAGCTTTCCTAAGCAGGCTCTTTAGACCACTGAGCCATCCTGCCGAGCCCTGGCACAACTCTTAATTGGAACTAACTTAAGACAATGAGACTTGATTAGTTATTTGATGGAGTTTTATTTTATTATTATTTTTTTATTTTTTTTATTTTTGCAATATGAAAAGTTATTACTAATGTGTTTTCATCAGCAAAATGATGGAATTTTATTTTAAACACAGTGTTAATATATACATAATTTTTATAATAGGTGTGTTTACTTAGGTCTCAACAGAGTAAAAACATAACATCTAGGATCACTGTTCTGGTACAGCGCGTGGGTTCTTTAAAGAATGCCTACTTCATTTACACAAATTGGGAAAACGTGAATAAAGCTATGTTTCCAAAGAGCTTTGCTGGGCTTGCTGGATAGCTCACTTGTTTAAAGCACCCCTTGGGCAAATGCAGTTGACGTGCAGGTGACCATGGTTTGATCCCTGGTTCCACAAGCTGCACCAGACCTGCACTTGGGGCAACGTGAACAGCCTGAATGAGAAAAAGAAAAAAAAAAAAAAAAAAAAACAGACAACTTTGCTACCACCAAGATTTGCAATGTAACCAGTAAGGTAAATGGCAGTTTGCATGGGTTTTGAATCAGGAAGCACTCTTTTGGGGCCTCCTAGTGAAGTGATGTGCAGCATATCAGCTAGATGTCTGGTGTTTCTGTTTATCTGTAAAACATGGGTGAGAAAGTTTCTTATCTACTTTCCATTCTTCTTTTCTACTTTAAAAAAATCGATATGAATTAGTTTTAAAAGTAAATATACATGAAGTAATCTTTTTGGTAATCTCATTTGTTGCACATATCTCCTTCAAGAAAGTTATGCCTAAACTACAACTTTCCAATTTTTTTTTTTTATTTTTAAAGAGAATTAAAAAAACATTACTGGAAATGATACAAAATTTCACTAAACAAAATAATAGGAATTCAACCACGGTTGTTATATTGCATATTACTGTCTTCAAACTAGTCATTTAGATTACCAGTTGTAAGCACACAATGTTAGTGTGCTTTTAATTTCTTATAGTTTTTGGTTGTCATCAACTTTTTCTTTTTTTTGTTTTTTGGTGGAACTGGGGATTGAACTCAGGACCTTGCGTTTGCCAGGCAAATGCTTATTCTACTGTGCTATGTCCCCAGCCCACTATTTGCATTTTAACTATGAGAAGAAATGGAAGCTTATATCCTCCTAATTTATAATTGGATTAGCTGCAATTAAGGCATAGCAGTCTCCCTGAATCTCCGATACCTGAATGATCCATATTATGTTGGCATTTTTCAGTGAGTAGAGAACCCACGTAGTCACTAAAAGGGACTTGGTTCCTAAACATTGGGTATCTTGTTTTCTGTTGTAATCTATGTCCTTCCAGCTTCCTTCGTTCTTCACTCTGCCTTGTGTAGTGCATTCTTACCCATGACACATCTCTCAAGTGAGAGCCCTTCAGACATCTGTAGCTAGCTGTCCCTGGCCACCTTCCCTTCTTATTTCCGGGTTAGCTGTCCCCAGATATGAATCGGGCTTAACATTACTCTGAAAAGCAACTTCACAGTCCATATTTTTCTTGGGATTTCTCATGAGGCCCCTTTAAAATAGAAAGAAAGCTGCATGTTACATGTAAGGCACAAGAAGACCAGGCAGGCAGTGTGCAGTGTTCATTCACATTTTCTCCGCAGGACGCTACAGTTGTCCATCAGGAAAGGTGCTCTGCATAGTCCTGCACGGCCCCATCACATCTGTGTGTTCCACAGCACTACTTATCAGCAAATGTGTAGGGTTAGGTCTTGGATGAGGGGTCGGGTCTTTCTCACAGAAGAGTCTGCTAAATTTCAAGCCCTTCATTGAGTGTGCTGAAGGACGGAGTTCCCTATAAAGGCCTTGTCAAGAAGTGCGTCACTCTTTCTCCTCCCTGTCGTCCCCTCATCTTTTCTTTATCTCATTCGTGCATTGCAACTTGAAGTCAGGCACAGGAGAAGAGGCTCGCTTTCACAAAAATGCAGACAGTATTGCATGAAATATTCCAAATCTGTTCTCTGGATTCTTGTCCTTAGGCCCATGGCTCAGGAAGGCCTTGTAACCTAACTGGAATCAGGAAATGATGAGGGTGTTGCAGTATTGCTATGAGAGATAAAGAAATCCTTTTTGTGCTTCTTATTTATAATGCTCTGAACTCTGTAGCTGCATGCATGTGCTTCTAAGAGGAGCACTTCCTGGGAAAAAGCTGTCCACAAGAACTAAGAGAGCTAGGGGCTGTGACAGTGTGGCCTACCCTTTGAGGAAGAATGTACCTTACCCTCTTGATTATACACTGTTTCCAGGTACATAAGGAAGAAAAGTCCCATCTTTTAATTAAAAAGCCAGCATCTGTTGAAATTATGTTTCACTCTAAGCAAAGACATCCTAATGAAACAAATGGTAGTTTAGGATGAAATATTGTCAAATTTGGGGGAAAATCCTCTGGCATTGTGGAAGAAAGGGAGAATGTTCTACTAAATGAAAGGTGAATGGAAGAACAAGATATGCTCCTCCTCACAGTAGCGAACAGAAGGGTTTGCTCCGTGGTGCCTGTGCACATACGGAGCCATCCAAGGGGCGGTGCCCCACGGTGCCTGTGCACATACAGAGCCATCCAAGGAGTGGTGCCCAGTGGTGCCTGTGCACATAGAGAGCCATCCAAGGAGTGGTGCCCCGCGGTGCCTGTGCACATAAAGAGCCAAATGAAAGCCTGAGCCATGCATGTGTGCATCCTCTGAGCTCAGGCTCAAGAAGACTTCTGGGGCCAGGCGTGGTGGCGCACCCCTGTAATCCCAGCACTGGAGAGGCTGAAGTAGGAGGAGCGATGTGAGTTCGAGACCAACCTGGGCTATAAAAGTGAGCTCAAGGCCAGCCTGAACTGCATAGCGAGACCCTGTCTCAAAAAGACAGAAAAAAAAAAAAAAAAAAAAAAAAAAAAAAAAAAAAAAAAAAAAAAAAAAAAAAAAAAAAAAAAAAAAAAGACTTCCGGGATCTCTGTAGCTGCAATCAGGCCAAAAATAAATAAATAAATAAAATTACTAATAGCTCATAGTTGCTTAGACTTGGTTTTTGCACTGTACAAATTAATTTTAAGTTTGTATCACTTATCCATATAAAGTTATTTTTTTAATGAGTTAGGCTTCACATAGGTAGTGCTGTTGTCCTTTAGAGTACAATGCAAACACCAAAAATTTCAAGATTTTATTCTGGGATTTGTAAGATAAAGGCATTCATATCATCAGTACCATTGTAGGTGTATCTTTATTTGTTGGTTGTGGAGAAAATGTCTGATGATTAAAGTCATAGTAAGATGCGTCCACAATTCCTCTGTGGCTGTAGAGAGGTAGAACTGGTGTGGACGTGTGTGTAGCAGTTCTAGGCATGCATATTCACGTTCATGCTGGGAAGGACAGTGTGGTTATCAGCCACATCCATTGGCAGTTTTCTCTTTTACTCATTTCTTCCTTCTTTGTTTTTTAACAGTATGATCATTTTGCATCAGAAATTCAATTTGAGTTCCCCAAGGATTCAGAATTTGTGACTTTTTACACCATGTTATGATTTATGTCTAGTTGTGTCCCCAAAGCCTCATGCAATTGTGAGGTGGGGACTTCTATAGATTGAGATTGATTCATGAGTCACTGGGATCATGTGTTCTACATACTGATGAGATTATTGGTCTGAGTACTGCTGGGAATGATAGGTGTGGTGGCCTGAGGTGGATAGGCTCATGCAGAAAGCCTGATGTAACTTAGAGAAAGAGAGAGAGAGAGAGAGAGAGAGAGAGAGAGAGAGAGAGACTATCGCTGTTGCTCTCTGCTGCCCTGTTTGGTCAGTTGCCTCTGTTGCCATTGTTGCTGTTCCGCTACCATAAACTGCTGCTCTCTGCCATGTGCCTTTCTGCCTTGGGTCCAGCCAAGTATGGGCTGAAACCTCCAGTAACCGTGAGCTAAATAAACCTTTCCTTCCTTCATTTTGAGTGTCGGGTGTTTGTCTCAGCAACGAGTGAAAAGTAACTAAGACATACCACCTTTGGGAATTTTGGCATCTTTGCTGGCTTTGACATTTTTACTCATGTCCCGGGGGCAGTGGTGGTGATGGGTAGGTTTCAAGTTCACAGTGTTCTCTACCCCATGCCACGGCGCAACACACTGCCCTTGCTCTTGGCTGCCAGCCCTTTCCACTTGGCTTGGGCCAGGGCCATCCGTGGGAGTCAACCTGCTGCCTACAAATACAGCGATGGCGTGCACATGGCGGGTGACTCACGCTCTCACTCCAAGTGACAATGACAGCCTTGGGAAGTCTTCATTAGTCTTAGAGCCACTTTATCGTCTCACATATTAACTCTAATGCCACAAAATGAATATCAGCATGGATTTATACTTCAGAAGTTTTATTACTCTGGGGAGGTACATGATTATGATACAGAATAATTAAATTCATGTTGGGGAATTGGTAAACACACATAATGCACTTTAATTTTACTAATACCATCAGAAATGCAGCTTAATTCTTGCAAATAAAGGAGAGGTGGTCTCAAGTTTATATGAAGGAAGATTTGAATTAAAGAGAAATAAAAATGTTGGTTTGGGCTGGGGAGGTAGCTCAGTGGATAAAGCCCCCTCCCAGCAAGTGCAGAGTCCTGAGTTTGATCCCCAGGACCACACACAAAAAAGATAAAGTTTGTTCATACAGTCATTAAAGAAGTGAACCAAGGCGTCCTACTTAAAAATAAATAAATAAAGAAGGCCCTGGCCAGCCTGTTAGCTCAGCAGACTAAAGTGCCAACTGAAGCAGAGCACAGCAACCAAGATTTGATCGCTGATGTGCTGTGTTGGCAACTGAGACTAGGCATGGTGGTGCATGCCTATAATCCCAGCACTTTGGGAGGCTGAAAACGGGAGACTCACTACTAGTCCAATCTATGTAGTGAGACCCGTAGACCTTATCCCAAGTATAGAAAGAAAGAAAAGAAAAAACAAAAGAAAGGAATTTAAATCATTAGAAAATCAAAACCAGCTCCAAAAAACATCCCAGACTCTATTACCTGTAATACTAAAATAAGTCACTGGGCTGAGATGACAAATCCATTTTAGACTTTATATTTTGGGGCTTACCTTTTACAGTATCCATAAAAGTAAATCATGCTCTCCTTTGGACTGCTTTGCTTCTTTTTTCTCTTTCTTTCTTTCTTTCTTTCTTCTGCCTTCCTTCCTTCCTACCTTCCTTCCTTCCTTCCTTCCTTCTTTCTTTCTTTTTTATTTTTTTTGACATATAGTCTCACAGTGCAGTTGAGGCTGACCTTGTGCTCACTTTTGTAGCCCCCAGGCTGGTCTCAAACTCTCAAGAGATCCTCCTGGCTCAACCTCCTGAGGGCTGGGATTACCGGCATGTGCCACTATGCCTGATGGGCACCCACATCTGGCATGGCATATGGGGGCGGTTGTAGAACTTAGGTACTTGTGCTTGCCAGGTAGGAGCTTATGTCTGAGCTATCTCTCTAACCCCTTTCTTATTTGTTGAAATAAGTGAAGAATCCCAAATGCAAATAATTGATCAGAGAGAGCTGAAATTATTCTTCATGTTTGGAAGGATTTCCTAGTTTTTTCTTCAGCTGACCAAAAAAAAAAAAAAAAAAAAAAAAAAAAAAAAAAAAAAAAAAAAAAAAAAGGCAAAGTCTAATAGTAAAAGTTCATTCCATCTTCAATGATCACCTCAGTGACAGGAGAGCCTTATGGTGGACATAGAGTCACATCAAAGCGTAGGCAAAGGTAGCAGCTGTCTCCTTAATTATCTTGAAAATGCTTATACTTTAGTAACTTTGAGTTAACATGAGAGTTTTCCATGCAGTGGTCACCATAAGGGCCATCTTTAGGTCCTGCGCACCTAAAGAAAGATGAAAAATTATGAAGCCAGCATCCATGCATCTTTCGGTTTCCTGTAGGGAGTGGGGTCTGTGCTCCCATAGCAAAGTATATCCCTGCAACATGGAGACCGACAAGGGCAGCTGATGTTTTCAGAACTGAAATCTCAGCCTTGCCGCCATGAACTCACAGACCTCAGAAGCCACTGACTGGTGTGCTTGTGCCGGAAGTGTCCAGCCGTTCTCCTCTCAGTGGTCAGATTTGCCAAGGATGATTTACTTAGATGGGTTCTCCTGCACCAACCTTAAGAGAGACACAGGAAATCACACCACAGTATTCCAGAAAGACCTGTGTTGTCACTTAACTTGCAGGATGTCTGAAAAGTGTGTAGGTGAGGTCTACACCCTAGGCACTCTTGATGGACTACATACATTCAAAGGCCAGTATTACTTCCAGGTAGGAGTGTGTGCATGTGTTAGTGTGGATTTAGTGCTACTGCGGCTTCATGGTCTTTCTTTAAAACTAACACTGGAGCCAGGCATGGTGGCTCACGCCTGTAATCCCAGCACTTGGGAGGCTGAGGCAGGAGGATTGGTGTGAGTTCAAGACTAGCCTGGGCTACAAAAGTGAGCTGAAGGCCAACCTGTGCTGCATAGTGAGACCCTGTCTCAAAAAGGCAAAAAACAAAACAAAACAAACAAACAAACAAACAAAAAACTAGCACTGGATCCAGTTTAATGCTCCATTTATTGAGAACACCCTCCCCAGTCTTTGACGTATTCAGTCTTAACAAAAACAGAGGCTATTTCCTTGGTTGTGAAGTAAAAATATGAAGCATTTGGTTCTCGGGAGGTCGAGTTCAAGTTTAAGCAATTGAAACTTTGGCATGTGCTATTTTCTCCTCAGGTTGGTGACCTTCTGGTAGTGTTTTCCAAACTGTCTTCATCTGCAGTCTATGTTTTAAACTCTGACCCAATGCAGCCATATGAACGTATAACTGACCTAAAAGAGATGTTGAATTTAATCAGTTATGAAATAAACCATATTAGTATCACTGCAGGATGGTGGAGTCCTAGTACCAGGAACTCAGGAGAGGCATCATGCATGCTGGTGGACCACAGAGGAGTGATCTCTGAAGTCGGAGGTGCCGATAGCAGAGCGCTTGTCTTTCCTACAGGGTGACAGATGGAGATTCCAAGAATGAGCCATGCCATAGCTGAAGGCCATGGTACAAGGAGTCTTGGCGGTGAGCATAGCTGTATATAACAAGGTTGTCTTCGCACCTTCACAGAAGTTTCAGTTTGATGACAAGCCATAGGCTTTAGCTGAATTCAGGGCCAGAAAGCAGAAGGACCACAGCTTTACAGAACTAAGTGGCTGCAGTTAGGTCAGGATTTCTGCTTTGGTTTCAGTGATAGCTAAAATTGACAGGCAATCCACTCTGAGTTTTAAAATTTTCATCTATTGTGTTTGGTTTCATTAAAAGGAAAAGAAGGAAGAGAAAAATCCTTAATGTCTAAGTCGGACTTAGGATTCCTTAATCAATTGTGAAGGTGCTTTTTAAAACTATAGTTTGAGGGGGTAGTGAGAGAGCTCAGCGGACCAAAGCGCCCACTTAGGCAAGCTTAGGGACCACAGTTCTATCCTGAGCACCACATGCTGAGCCAGCCCCACCCCCAGGGTGGGCAGAGCAGTCACGGAGTCCGGGGGTAGTGGCATACACTTGTAATCCCAGCGTTAGGGAGGCTGAAAATAGGAGGATCGCTAGAGTCCAAGTTGTTTAATGAGACCCTGCAATGACCAAATACTGTTAAGGCTCCCAGCCGTGCGCCCCCTTCCCCCACGCGGCTTCCGGTGTTCCAGGATGTGCCAAGCACAGCTGTACTGCAACCTTGACTGCCTGCGCCTGGCTGATTACACATATAGCTTTGTTTTGCCTTGCTTCAAGGACCCTATACTCTGTCCCCAAAACACCCTGGCCCAGCCAGGGACACTTAATGACTCCCCTTCCCCATTTCCACCTGCCCAGAACATCCCGGCCCAGCTAAGGACGCTTTATGACTCACATTCCCTACTCCCTGCTCTATAAAGACCCTGCCTGTCCAGCCATCGCTGCTGTTCAGGTCCACTGAGCAGCCCGGCCCATGCTAGTCGCCATCCATAAACCGCCCCTTTCATGCCAGCTAACGTGAATATATTCTTGTGTGGGTTTGCAGGTGCCTTTCTCCCAACAGTTTTCCTGTCAAATACATTAAAAAACAACAACAACAATAAAGATAGCTTGAGAGGTAGCTTAAACATGCATTCATTGTTTGAATTTGTGCTAGTTAGTTGAGAAATATTTCCAAGCCTGTGAGAGATTTTCTTTCCATTTTCTGCACGGACATGCATGCTGACGAAGTTCGAGACCGCTGACCTGAGAAGCCATGGGAAGCCCATGGGCTCAGCTTTCACCAAGCTTGAAGAAGTCTCCCTCAGTGGCCTGCTTGGAACAAGCTATGACTTCCCACAGACCGACCTGGCCCCTGAAAGCCACTATGATGTAGGAGGTTTTCAATTTGAGAAATCTTTCAGAGCAGATGGGTTAGAAAATCTTCCAATTAAAAGGGTCCTGTTGGAATGTCACTGTTCATTTTCTATGAAAGACATTTCAAAGATATGTGGAGGTAATGACATGAAACGTGATTTGTGCTTTTGGACTGTCCCTAGGCTGTGATGGAGAATTTGGGATTCTGCTTCCGGCATGAATGTGATAATACTGCAGCCACAGAGCAATTAGAATGGAGATTTTGATTGCTGAGCACGACAGCTAGCTTCTGTTCTGTTCTGCTGCACAGTGCAAAAGGTTGGCAATAATTATGATACAAAAGAGAGTTTATTTTCAACTCCCTTTGTGGGTGGATTATTTACCAAGTTGTAATCAGAATAATAGCTAATAATTTGTGAAGTAAGTGTTCTGTTAGTTCAAAGATTTTTTTGTTTTGTTTTGTTTTGTTTTTGGTGTGCTGGGGTTTGATCCCAGTTATTCACAGTGAGCTTCACTCCAGTTCATGTTCTATGCTTTGATCTGAGCCAAGGTCTTACTGATTGGATCAGTCTAGGCTTGAACTCAGTATCCTTCTGCCTCAGCCTCCTAGAGGGCTCCGACTATAGGCATATGCCATTGTGCTCAATTTAGGGGACATTGTTTGATATATTATTTTATTTGACCATCTGTGACTGATTTGCTGCGCTGTGATATAAACCTCTTTAATTTTAGACACAAAGCATGATGCCAGGTCTTTGGGTCCTAAGTCCTGGGAGTTTTTTACTACTCTGGGTTGCTTTAGGCATGATCTTGCCAGTCAAGGCAAGAGGTGAAGTTCTACATTGGAATTAATTCTTTGTTGTCTTTGATTGGATTTCGAAGGATGAATTCCCCAGGAGCCAGAGTTATGGCCCTGTATGGTGAAGTGTTTGAGGAGGACTCTCGATGCTAGGGCAGGGACCTGGGAAATTGCAGTGATGCCCTATGCCAGAGCCTGTTGGTGTTCACCTGACAGAGCAGGGGTGGGGGACAGAGAGAGAAAGAGAAGAAGGGAAGGAGAAAGGGGAGAAGGAGGGAGAGAGAGAGGAGGGAAGGAGGAAGAGATGGAGGAAAGAGAAAAAGAGAGACAGAGAAGAAAGAGGGCTTTTAGTGTCAACTTAGAAGAGATGCCAGAAACTTGCTATAACAACAAAAAAGTTTAGATTTAAAAATCAAGGACGGGTAGGGACATAGCTCAGGGGCATTAAGTGCCTGCCTGGAAAGTGCAAGGTGCTGAGTTCAATCTCCAGTACAAAAAAAGGAGAAAGGAGTGTTCTATGGTTTGAATATGATTTGTGCTGTCACTCAGTGATGTCCTGTGCCATCCTGGGACTCTGTCAAGCACCGTCATGTGTGGGCCCTGGACTTTAGGCCAAAACTGCAAGCCCAAATAAACCTTATTTTTTCACTTATATCATCCTCAACCTATGGTATTATGCTATCAGCAACCATCAGAAAGGAACCTGAGGATGGGCGATTCCAGAGGGCAGAGAGGAGAAGGAGAAATAAGAAGGATTAAGATCCCAAATGTCCATATGCCAGTTCTCTAAGATCAATGTAGTTATTATGTGTTGCAAACATAATCTCATAAGGAATTTTTAAAAATTAAAAAAAGACAGGCCCATTGCAATTGCAGAACATTTGACTATGTATGCATCTGCTTCTTCTTAGTCCAAAGAGAAGAATTTTCTTTTCCTTTTTTTTTTTTTCTTAGCAACTCAATAGGAAGATGGGTCGTGCCCACACACTGTGCTCTGTAGAACTATTGTGAGGACAATATGCAATGTGTCAACTGTTAAAAAAAAGGGGGGGGGGGAGAAAAAAAAAGTAATGTTTATTGAAAGTGTTAATGTTTAATTATTTGATCAATCTTATATACCTATATCTATCAATCTAAACTGATCTGATGATGAAAATATGTAATATAACCATTGTTAAATTTAAATAATAAAAATAAAAAATAAAAAAATAAAAGCAGTGCTTACTAAGATACAAAAAAAAAAAAAAAAGACAGGCTGTGTGTGTATTTGGTATAGCTCATGTGTGGGTGCTGCACCTTCTTCCCATGTATGTGAAGGTGTGTGAGGAAGGATATGTAGAGTAGGACATGCGAGGACATACACTGAAATATGAAGAGAGCCTGGAGAAGTCCTCCGCAATAACTGCTCCAAGGTATGCGAATGTCGAGTCGATCCGGGATGGCCAAGTCTTGTGTGGATTTCCTGGCTATGGGAGGAGCCCAGCCGCTGGCCAAAGGTGTTAGAGCTGGTGGACTTGGGGATGCCTCTCAGGCATGGGTGGGCATCTTCCAATCCTTCAAAGGCCTGCATAGCTCAGAAAAGGCAGAGGGGAGTTATGTTCATTCTCTACCTGCTTGACCTGGGACCTGGGCCTTTCTGGCCTGTTGCGTGCACCATGGGATCTGATTGGGGCTGCTTAGCCTGAGTGCAGCAGCCAGTCCTTCGCACTGCACCGCTGGCATCCCTGCAGCTCCAGGTCACCGACACGGTGCAGATCGCAAGACTCCTCAGCCTCTGTCACTGGGTGAGTCAGCACTTAGAAACAGTGTGGCCCAAGAAGAGGTATCCTGTCGGTTTTCTCACTCTGGTCAGTCGTGAGGAGTGCACATCACTTGTGATGACACAGTGTGAACTTTTTTTTTTTTTTTTTTTTGTCTTTTTGAGACAAGGTCTCGCTATGCAGTTCAGGCTGGCCTTGCGCTCTCTTTTGTAGCCCAGGCTGGTCTCGAACTCACACCGATCCTCTTGTCTCAGCCTTCCAAGTGCTGGGATTACAGGCGTGCGCCACCATGCCCGGCTTCACAGTGTGAACTTTGAATACACAAAACTTTTATCATAATCCACTTGATTCAGAAGGTGAATTTGTATTAAAATTGGAATGGAAATAACAAATCCATAAATGTCTTTCTTCAAGATCACAAGGTTTTCCTCTGAACTTCCACCTTAAACTCTGTCCAGTGTTGGTGAAGCCCCATGCTGTCTGTAAGCTGAGATCTGTGCTAGCAGAAGCTTCCCTGGAAAGGAACCCTGTCACCTTTTCCCTAGAAGCCTTTGGCCCAGTTTCCTTGCTGGGGTCACTGATTAACTCTTGGAAGAGACTTACAGGAGAGCACGTGACCTCTCCGGGATGTTGTTGGGAGGTGAGATCATTGGGTTCAGGGACATATCTTGTCCCCACAGAAAATATGATGACAGCATTCACAGGCTTTCCCCCAGCATTATAAAGCCAGAGAGCTGGGCCACAGAGAATGCCTTTGGTATCCGCATTCCCATCGGCCTTCGATTGATTCTCCCTTCAGAGCTGGAGTCACCAGATCCTAGGGTGGTCACAGACAGTGGTCAGTGTGTTCCAGCCACACAAGACACAACAGGAGTTTTATTGTTTTGAAATCAGCCCTGACCTGGAACTGAGCCAGTCAAGCTAAAACTCCAAATGCAATTGCACCAAATTTCCACATAGGCAGGTTGAGACTACTCTGTTTACCTGCCCTTCTGAGAGATCGGGACTGGACAGCTAGCAACCAAACTGTCCAGTTTCAGTGGGCTTGAGAATGAGCCAAAGAGGCAACTTAGAAGAACCTGGTGCAAGCCAGTTATTTTCGTATTACTCTGTCTCTGAGTCTCCTTGAAAGAAAAATAGCTGCACTGTGGCCAATTCATCATTTTTCTGTTACCATTTTCCTCAGTCTTTCTCTGTCTACAGAGACAATATGCTCCTACTCAGCCACTGTTACACCTATTTTTGTTTCACAGATTCTCTTTGCACAATTCCAGAGTCAAAAATGAAGCCAGTAAAGCTCTGGAAATTAAATTATAGTTCAGGAAAAGACGATGGCACAATGCTTAGTGACAACATTTAAAAAATGTAAAAATGCTTTTGTTAAGTCTTAGGCCCAAAATGTATATTTACACTGCCAATGACTTCATCAACTAGATTCTGCAAGGAAGAGCACTGGACTTGAACCCCAGCCCCTGGATGCCGGTACACAGCTCTGGTCCCCAACAGCAGTGCCTAGCTGACCTCCTATCTCTCTCACATGTGGAGGCCACACGTTTGCCCTGAAGTCCACCAGGGAAAGGGCAGGAGGTGGCGCAAAGCCCGTTCGGTCCTTGCTTTTGGATCCTTTTAGTTCCAGGTTCTCTCTGCCTGAAGGGGACAAGATGTACTTCTGAGTCCCCTTGGAGCTTGTCTCCTGGGCTACAGGCATCGCTACTGTGGTAGCAGAGATGGATCGTGGGCCAGGCTAGCGTATGCCTGGTCCTTCCTCTTTGTAACAGGATGTTGTTTTTCTACTCAGGGGGACCCACTGCTCTACCCATGCGGGATTGGCTGGGGAGCCTGGGGGGCCGTGAGGGCTTTGCTACACAGCTGGATTTGCTTCTTTCCAGGAGCTTCCCCTCTGCTGTGTGAGCAGAGCTCCAGGTGGGCAGCATGGGGACGTCAGTCTCATACCCAGGGTGCCAGGGGTGAGCGGAGCCTCTTGGGAGTTGCCACAGAGGCTGGCAGTGCTCCTGGTTATAGGCCCAGCTAAGGCCCAGCTAAGGCTCAGCTACTGTGAGCAGCGCTGGGTTTCATCTTAGCCCTGCTGGGCTTCATGCACACCAGAAATCAGAATAGATACAGCGACAGCATGCCGGGCAAGGAAGGTGTGCCCGGCCCAAGGACACAGCACCTGGGCGACCCTCCTCCTTGTCAAAAGTGGGGTATTAGCATGGAAGGTTGTCTGGCTCCCATGGGATAGTTCAGGAGAAACGCCTTATGCAGCCTCCACTGCTGGCAGAATTGAAAACGAACTATGTTGGGCATGGTGGCACATGCTCATAATCCCAGCACTCAGGAGGCTGAGACAGGAGGATCACTGTGAGTTGAAGGCCAGCCTGAGCTACAAAGTGAGACCCTGTCTCAAAGAACCACCAAAACCAAAAACAAAATAATAAAGTTTTATTTTTATTGTTTTGTTTTAAAGATGAGCTCATTTTCTCTCTGCCTATAAGAACACCAGGGAATTTTTGCCCTGATTTGAGTCCATTTACCCTCAGAAATCGGTGACACAGCAGGAGGGAAAACTTGCAGGAGTGTCCAGGGGTGCCCTCCACCTGCCTGAGTGTCAAGTCTCCAGGAGGCCCACAGGATGCTTCCAGCAATTCACCCATCACAGCTCAAGACATCCTTAGCACAGTCCTGGTGTCAGCAGAAGAACCTGCTCACGGCAGCTTTGGTCCTCGGCATTTGCCTGTCTGCCCTTCTGTGAATGGCAGTTTGGCTGACTTCAAATCCACATTAGAGAAATAGAACTCCCACCTTACTGACTGTCAAATGTGCTGTGTTTGTGGTCTCCCAACACTGAGGAATGAAGCCACAAACCAAAGAATGAAGTTAGGAGAGTGGGACTGTGATTAGGAAGAGAATAGCTCTTGGGTTTTGAGGCGGGGTTCCAAATGATGTAGCCACTCAGGCTCATGGTCAGTGCAATTTATACAGCAAAGTCACAGTGGGGTCTAACTGCAATTGACCTATAAGACTTTTTTTTTTTTTTTTTTTTAATCTTTTAGAGACAGGATCTCACTGTGTAGTTCAGGATGGCCTTGAGCTTACTTTTGTAGCCCAGGCTGGTCTTGAACTTGCACTGATCCTCCTGCCTCAGCCTCCCAAGTGCTGGGATTACAGACGTGAGTCACCATACACGGCTGACCTATAAGATTATATGTATAGCCACTTAGCTAATATTGATCCAATAGGGAAGGATGTCATAGAGCAAGAGTACATGAAAAAATAAAGACGTTTTTAGGGAAGAAACGGATCCTGACGTTTTGGTCTTGGCTTACTGGAACAGGCGGTACTAATTACAAAACCATCTCAAGTGGCAGTCGAGATGGTTCAGTGGTCTAAAGTGTCTGCTTAGGAAAGCTTAGGCAACCTAAGAGACTGTGGTTCAATCCCCAGCACTCCATGCTGTGCCAGCCCCACCCCCAGGGCAGGCTGAGACAGCCATACACAAAATAAATAAACAGATAAATAAATAATCCCTCTACCACTGATTTAAAAAAAATCATCTCAAATTATTGTTTATACACCCGACCACTGTGTCATCTCAATTTTAGTTTTTATGTTTTTTTAAGACAGGGTTTCATTACGCTGGCCTCGAACTCACTTTGTAGCTCAGGCTGGCCTTGAACTCCCAGTGATCCTCCTGCCTCAGCCTCTCAAGTGCTAGGTTTATAGGCATGTGCCACCACACCTGGTCTGCATCATTACTTTGAGGTTTGGCCTTCTTCAGATGCACCTCCAGCCACAGTATTGATGTCTTGATCTTTCCCTGTTGACTTAGTTGAGAGTCGAGCCCCTCTCGGAGCACGTATCTATTTCTATCTAATTTAGCTGCCCATAATAAAATATCACACACTACATTATATTGAAAATCTAAAACACATATGCTACAAAAGCTCATCTATGAAATTCAGTGCCTCAGAACATGACGTTCACTGCAAACAGGGTTGAGATCTCATTAGTTAAGATGAGGTTATCCTGGAGTCAGGGGCTTGTTAAATCTATTGAATGACTTCCTCATAAAAAGAAAGAATTTGGTTGGGTAGGGTGGCAAATGCCTGTGATCCCGGCACTGGGAGGCTGAGGCAGAGGATTGCCACAAGTTTGTGGCCAGTGTGGGCTACACAGTGAGTTCAGGGATAATGTAAACAAATACCGCCTGAAGAAAAAGAGGAGGGCAGCAGGCTGCGAGCCCAGGACATAGGGCGAGCCCTTTCCTTTTCCCACACCTTAAGGAGGGGCCAACCCTGCCGGCAGCTTTCAACCTTTTCCTCCCAGGACAATATGTTGTTGTTTTTACCACCCCACCCCAGGAATGCTGCTAGGCAGCCCTAGAAAGCGAACACGCCCATACTTCCCGAGTTTTACAGTGTGCTTGCAAGAAGAAGGGTCTTCTGTGTTTGCAAGAAGAAGAATCTTTTGTTGCCTTGGAATAGTATGAAGCCATAAAGCTCTCGGATGATTAGCTGGTTTTGATTTTGTTTTTTCTTACTAAGTAGTTCAGCCTGGCCTTGCCCTCCCACTATGCAGCCCAGGCTGGACTCAGATTCATTAATGAACCTCCTGCCTCAGCCTCCGAAGAACCGGAATCACTGCTATGTGCCACCACGCCAAGCTAAAGATTAGCTTCTGGAGTTTATCTTTAAGATACTAAGTTCTGGGAGTCACGTGGCACCCTCTGCTATCTCTGTATAAATAGCAAGACCTGCCCTGGCTCTTGGCAGTCTTTGGATCCCAGCATGATTCCTTCTTGGTTGTTGGCTTCTATAACCTTTTCAGCTTTTTGCTTCTTACAAGTGAGCTCCCTGGATACTTTCATCGCAGCTGTTTATGAACATGCGGTGATCCTGGCTAACCCCACCCTCATCCCAGTGTCTTCCGAAGAAGCGCTGGCGCTAATGAGCCGGAACCTGGACCTCCTTGAAGGAGCCATCACATCGGCAGCCAAGCAGGTACCATCTGTCCTCCCTCTGTAGTGCTAGATTCTATGGGAAAGCTGAGAACGAGAGCCCAGGCATGAGGGTCAGTCACATGTCTGGTGTCCTCTGTGTCAGGACAGCAGAGATGACGGGTGAGAACTAAAATCTCTAACTTTCTACTCACACTGCTAGAGCCAGGACACTGCTACCCTGCTGGGGAGAGCAAGGTTAAGATAAGGACGCTCTGGTCATCACTGAGAAGCAGCAGAACTCTGAGCAACTTGCTATCAACATAGCGTCGCTGTGGGCCTGGAGGGCCAATGGGACAGGGACCCGGTGCTGTGTTTGGGCTTTCAGTAGCTTGGTGCACTTTGGGCTCTTAAGGTACTCAGTTAAATTTACAAGTGAAGAGCTGTTGCAAATTACTTACTAGAACATTTTATATACTTCATATCTGATTCTAAGTGCAAGATAAAAGGATATATATTAATTTATATTATGTCCTTGAGTGGAATGATTAAGCTTAGAGCAAATCGTAAAGTGGAAGTTTGTGTATGGACAATTAAGCAACTATTTAAATAACAGTAGCAGTTGTAGGCCAGATATACAACAGGGTGTGAAAATTATGATGAAGCTCATAGGTATGTATGTCTGTGTGTATCTGTGGCACTGAGCTTTGCAAGACTGAACCCAGGA
The DNA here is from genome assembly GCA_004027025.1 of Myocastor coypus. NCBI lineage: Eukaryota > Metazoa > Chordata > Mammalia > Rodentia > Myocastoridae > Myocastor > Myocastor coypus. Next base: position 16,875 of record PVJA010003473.1, on the reverse strand, counting down.
AGCTTGAGCGGTATCACAGCCCCTTTACAATTTTATAACACGCAATCCTCTGGCCTCAGCCTCCTCCGGAGCTGGACTTACAAGTGTACACCATCACAAGCAATCAATGTATAGTACATTGCCATATACATTAAAATTCAAAGCATTACCAGGACTTCTGAGGTTCTTCTTTTTTTCCTGTTTTTGTCCAGTTGTTTCCTTAAAGGATACAACAGCTTTCAAGGTGACACTCCAATCCAGAGGCATCCAATTGGTTGAAGAAGTCCTTGTAGGTCCCCGTAGGTCAGGTAACATGGGACAGTCCCCGTGGTGAGGGCCAGGAATGGTGTTTACAGGGTACAGTGCAGAGGGGCTGGAGAAGAAGTGCCAGCAAACAGAGCATTTGAGTCACAGCCAGGCACCACGATTGGTCAAAGTTCAGGAAGGGAATAGATTTGGTGATGAGCTGGGCACATAGTTAATGTTTGCAGTGGCTACCAGAGCCGTGAATGTCCTGAAGAACTAGTGATGCCTACCAAAGAATGAAAGAATACTTAGAAGCCGGGCGTGGTGGCACATGCCTGTAATCCCAGCACTTGGGAGGCTGAGGCAGGAGGATCGGTGTGAGTTCGAGACCAGCCTGGGCTACAAAAGTGAGCTCAAAGCCAGCCTGAACTGCATAGTGAGACCCTGTCTCAAAAAAGACAAAAAAAAAAAAAAAAAAAAAAAAAAAAAAAAAAAAAAAAAAAAAAAAAAAAAAAAAAAAAAGAAAGAAAAGAAAAAAAGAATACTTAGACACCAGGATGGCAGGATTAGATGCGTCAAGTGCTTGGGGAAAAGACAGGAAGTTATAAAAATGTAGAAAACCAAGACCCGTAGCCTCCAGTTCTTCTAGCTGAACCTAACTCCTTTAATTTCTGTGCATCTGAGAAAGGTTTTGATCAGCTGTGCTCTGGACAGGGTGCCCATATTATCGTGACTCCAGAAGATGGTATTTACGGTGTCCGTTTCACCAGGGAATCGATCTACCCATACTTGGAGGATATCCCGGATCCTCAAGTGAATTGGATCCCCTGTATCCATCCTAACAGGTAAAGGAACCAAACGGGAAAGACGCTGTCATGATCATCACCTTGTTCTTGCTGGGGAGAGGTGGTCCATGGCCGTTGGGTAGGTCCTGCGTCAGTCGCTGTCCCTGGAAACTAGAGCTGGGCAGGGACCTCCCTGTGTCACCTCACTGTGTGCTCTCTGGGCGTCTCGTGCTTCTTGTCTCTCGTCCGCATTGCTGGTTCCTTCTGCACTGAGAGGATTTGTTTTGTAGTGAGACACATTTATTTCCCTTCTGATTTCCTTTTCTATGTATTATTTTAAAAATTTATGAGTGCAATAATTTTATTTACTTTACCTATGTGCATTAATTACATCTTAAAATTCTATTTTTTCCTAGAAGCCAAACTATTAAAAATTTGTTAAATTTTATATTACTTTATTTATTTTGAGACGGGGGTCTTGCTATGAAGTTCAGGCTGGCCTTGAGCTCACTTCGTACCCCAGGCTGGTATGGAACTCTGTGATCTTCCTGCCTCAGCCACACAGGGGCTCAGATTATAGGTGTGCACCAGCACGCCTGGCTTGTTATCACATTGTAGATGGACATAATGATAATATTCAACATGAAATTTGGACCCGTACATGATCTATCTTGCTTCTTCTGTTTCTTCCTTCAATCTTTCTTTCCCTCCTTTTTTACAAAAGCTTTATTTCCCTTTTTTCCTTTTAATCTCTTTTTCTCTGTTGCTTCATCCCCGCTCCCCATTCCTCTTCCCATTTGCACTTTTCTTCCCATTTCCCAGTCTTTCTTATACATTTTGGTTCTTATTGACACCTTAAGTTTCTCACAGCAGAGAAACAATGTGATGTTTACCCATGTGTGTCCTATTTATTTCACTTAAAAGTGCATCAAGGTGCATCCATTTAGCTAGAAGTGTCTCAAGCTTATCCTTCTTTATAGCAGAGTAGTACTACATTGTATTAAAAGAAAAACACATCATGTTTATCCATGATGGGGGTTTGGGCTGTTTCCAAGATGTAGCTATTATGAACTGTGCCACTATAAACATGGGTGTGTACACATCACTGTGGAATGATGCCTTTAATTCTTTTGAGAAGACAACAAGAGGAGGAATAACTGGGTCAAATGGAACCACTAGTTTTGTTTTCTCAGCCACCTCCACACGGATTTCCACAGCAGTTGTGCCAGTCTGCGCTCCCACCAACTGCGGACAAGGGTTCCTTTTTCTCCACAGCCCCATCATCAGTTGTTATGCATTTCTTGACAATAGCCACTCAATCCGGAGTGGGATGGACTCTCAGCATTGTTGCAATTTGCATCTCTCAAATGACCAATGATGTTGAATGTTTTTTCATATATTTTGCCATTTGTACTTCTTCACCTGAAAAGCATGTATTCATGTCAGATGCCCATTTTTTGGGTTGGGTTTTTAAATCTTGGAGGTCTGATTTTTTTCTTTTTTTAGTTCATCATATATTCTTTTTTGTTTGTTTGTTTGTTTTTTGTCTTTTTGAGACAGGGTCTCGCTGTACAGTTCAGGCTGGCCTTGAGCTCAATTTTGTAGCCCAAGCTGGTCTGGAACTCTCACAGATCTTCCTGCCTCAGCCTCCCGAGTGCTGAGATTACAGGCGTGCGCCACCACACCCGGCTTCATCATATATTCTTGATATTAGTCCTTTTGCTGAGGAACAGCCATCAGCAGTTTTTCTCATTCTGTGGATGATCTTCACTCTGTTTTGTTTTGTTTTTGTGTGTGCTTGCTGTGCAAACTGTTTTTAGTAAAATAAGATCCCAGTTGTTCTTTGTGATATTTTCTGTGTATATGGGGTTATGTTCATAAAGTCTTTGTTGATACCTTCAAGAATTCTACCTATTCTGGGCCTGCAAAATACCTCAGCAGTCTAAAGTGCCTGCTTAGGCAAGCTAAGGCAACCACAACGACTGTGGTTTGATCTCCAGCACCACATGCTGTGCTAACCCCACCCCCAGGGCAAGCTGAGCTGGCCATTACATAAATAAATAAAGTTTAAAAAAAAAGTTTTACCTGTTCTATTTTCCCCAATATTGTTTCTATTTTAATATTCAGACCTTTGATCCATTTTAATTTTTGTTTAGTGCATGAGGAAGGCTATGGGTCTTGTTTTAATCTTCATCATGTGGAAAGAGACTTTTCCCATCACCACTTAACTAAAGAAGCTATTATTCTTCCAGTGACGATGTGTGGCTTCTTTGTCAAGCATAAGGCAGCTAAATGTGCTGGGAGTTGCTCCTGCATCTTCTAATCTGCCCCACTGATTCTCCACTCTGTTTTGTGTTTGTTTGTTGTTTGTTTCCAAGAACTGTTCTGTTTTTATCCCAATAGCTTCATAGTGTAATTTCAAGTCAGGAGTGGTGGTGCTTCCTGCCTTGCCTTTGTTGCCCAGAATTGCCTTTGCTATTGCATGTCTCTTGGTCCCAAATGAATTTTAGTATTATTTTCTCTAATTCTGTATGATATGATTCCGGTATTTTGATTGGCATTGCGCTACATTTATATAACAATTTTTTAGGGGGTATGGCCGTTTTCACTATATTGATTCTCCCTACCCAAGAACAAGGGACGTATTTCCATTTTCTGATATTCTCTTTGATCTCCTTTTTTCAGAGTACTATAGTTTCAATATAGACATCTTTTACTTCCTTTGTTAAATTGATTTCTAGGTACTTCATCTATATGAATGGTATTTGAATGCTACCGTGAAGGGTGTGGCTTCCCCAATTTCAATCTCATAGTACAGGAATGCTACTGATTTTTGAGTGTTAACTTTGTATGCAGGTATATTACCAATTTGGTTATTATTTAGAAGTGTTTTGGTGAAGTTTTGGGGTCTTGCATGTAGAGTATCACATCATCTGTGAAAAATGATAAGTTCCCTTCTTCCTTTCCTATCCTGCTTTTTTTTTCAGTGGTACCAGGAATCAAAGTCAGGATCTTGTGCTTGTCAGGCAATTACTTAGGCTGCTGAGCTATCTCCCCCGCCCTCTCCAGTCCTTATGCATTTTATTTCTCTCTCTTGTCTAATTGTTCTGGCTAATGTTTCCAGAACTATACTGAATAGGAGTGGTACAGGACATCCTGACCTTGTTCCCGATTTTAAAGTAAAAGCTTTCTGCTTTTGACTTTTTTAGTGTGATGTTGGCTGTTGGTTTGTCATAGGTGGCTTTTATCAGATGGAGACAAAGACAGCTTATTCCAATTCCTTGTAGGGATATTGTCATAAATGTGTTTTGGACTTTGTCAAATGTTTCTTGTGCATCTGTTGAAATAATCATATGGCTTTTGTCCTTGGATGTGTTTACTGATTAGTGTAAATTAAACTATCCCTGCATCACTGGGATGATCCCAGTTGGTATGTTGTATATAGTCTTTTTGATGACTTACTGCATTTTGCTTGCCAGGGTAATACTTGTGTGCAGGAATGAGTCAGAAGGGATTGTTTCGCTTTCAATTTCATTGAAGCATTTGAGAAGCAGCAAAATTAGTCAGTCCTCTCTAAATTTCTTGTAGAATTCAGTAGTCTTTCCTAGTTGTTTCTTTATAGGTAGGATATTAATTACATCTTCAATTTCATTAACTGATACTGGTTTATTTAGAATTTTTGTATCTTCCTGGCTCAGCTTGGGTAATTTCTATGTATCTATATATCTGTAAATGTCTTCTGTGTTTTCTGTTAGAATAGAAGTTCTGGAAGCAGGCATGGATGACCTTCTGGATTTTTGCAGGATCTGTTGCAATTTCATCCTTTTCATTTCTCATTGCACGAAAATCGAGTTTTTTTGTTTCTTTTTTTTTGATAAAGTTGGCCAAGAGTTTGTCTATTTTGTTTCATCTTTCAAGAACCAATTCTTTCATTCTTTTATTCTTTGAATTGTTTTCTTGATTTCAAGTGCATTCATGTCTACTCTGATCTTTTTTTCTTTTTCTTTTTTCTTTTTTGCTCTGATCTTGTAGAAGATTTGGGCTTGACTTGCTCTTCTTCTTCTCAAAGCTTAAGGTTGTTGATTTCATCTCACTCTATTTTCCTGATATGGGAATTCACCACTATAAATTTCCTTGCTAAATTTTTTTCACTGCATCCCATATAAGTTCTGGTATGTTGTGTTGTCAGTATCATGTCATTATAGACACTGTCTAATTTCCTTAATTTCATCTGTGACCCATGTATTGTTCAAAAGGGTGCTATTTAATTTTCCTGTGTTTATTAAGTTGTGGTTTTCTATCACTGATTTCCAATTTCATTGCAGTATGGTGTGACAATATGCATGAAGTAATTTCAGTGTCTTGCTTTTCTGTATATCCTACAGCTATTTCCACCATAGTTCCTGTGACAATTAAGGGGATTAAAGGCTTAGTAAGATAGCTCTTCTGTATCTAGGCAATTCACTGAGGTGTGACATCCTGTTAATTGCAGATGAGACTGGGCACATTCACGGTGGGTATGGCCATAAACTTGTGTTAACTTCAGTAACACAAATTATTTATATAGTTCTGCTTGAACTCTCTGAGTTGTTATTTAACTTGTTCTTCTTTTTTTCTTTTTTGTATTTTTTAGGAGAGGGTCCACAGGGTGTTCAGGGTCTCACTACTAGATTGAATTCAGAGTGATGCACCTGTTTACAGTCTCCCAAGAGCTGGGATTAAAGGCAGGCACCACCACGCCGTTTTCATTGCTGTCTCAGCATGGCCTGGGGTGGCCAGCATGGCAGGTCCAGGATTGAACCTCTGGCCCCTGCACCTGCTTGCAGGCACTTTAATCCACTAAGCTATTTGGCTGGCACTTAGTTCTGCTTTTAGTTTTATTATTATTATTATTATTATTATTATTATTATCTTTAACAAAAGATAACATTGAGACAGTTTCAAAACATGTTAGTAGGACAACCAGAATAATTGATGCAATGCATATTGTTCTTTTCATTGTAGTTGTTCAGCGTACGAAGTGCAGACATGATAACTTTTCTAAACATTATTGGCACAAATATTTCTTCTCATTTTACTAAGAGAAAGCAGTTGTATACATAGAGCAACATTCCATAATAGCAGTGGGTTATAGGCAGAACTGACAATGTGAGGAGCTGTTGACTTAAGCCTTTTACAGCTTAGCATACTGATCTGGCTTTACTTTTTATGCATCATCATTAAACTTTTCTGCTGGTTGGTTAAGTCCAACTTAGAGTAAGACCTGCATAACAAAACATGTAATTTTCCTATGTGACTACATCAGTCAAATTCCCTCAGGGTTAACCTTGAAACCACATACAGCATTTTGTAGAACTTTTGTCAGTGTCAGCTGTCTGAAGGAGTCACGGCCATTGCTTGACTAATTTGCTCTCTGTGAAAGCCTGAGAGCATATTTTCTGTCTAGGTGACTCTTCTTAGGCACACTATACATCATCCATCCCTTTCTTCTGTGGCCCCATAATCTTCTTGAACAGAAAGTTTGGGAAACCACTGTTATAGGATGTTACAGCACATGTTCTCTTATGTGATGACTTTCAAAGGCTAGGGCGAAAATACTGGCTGTCTTTGTAGCCCTTCTTTTTCTTTAGTTTTTGTTCTATAAACTTAGATTTTTAACCCTCCAAAAGTGAAGCTTAGTGATACTATTAGTCTATTATGTATGTTCTTGAGCTTATCATCATTGTCTTTCTAAATATTAAAAGCCTTAGACATATGGAACTGGTATTTTCCTCATTTTTAGTTATTAATTTCACAAGTTTACATCTTCATTGATTGCATGCCTGAAAGCATATTAATAGACTTTAAAGAGTTAATCTCTTAAATTATATAGGAAACATAAATTATGGTACAAAATATTAGTTGTTAGCTAATCATTTTTTCTCAATATAGTATATTCTTTGTTAAAGAAAACTAGTTACAAATGAAAATTCAACAGCAAATGCTGTGAATTTCTGTGTATTTACTTAAGTATTCATGTTTATCTAGATTTTTATTGCTTTAAACTGTTTTTGTTACTACCTAATGTCCTTTCATTGCACCTTACAGAACTCCTTTGTTCATTTCATCTAAGCAAGAACTCCCTTGCTTACAGAAAGGGTTTAGTAGTAATAAATTCCCCTGATTTTTATTTTCTATTTATGTGGAAATCTCTTAATGTCTCCCTCTTCCTCCTTTCTTTCCTTCCTTTCTCTCTTTCTTTCTTTCTTTCTTTCTTTCTTTCTTTCTTTCTTTCTTTCTTTCTTTCTTTCTTTCTTAACTCAGGACCCTGCGCTTGCCAGGTAAGCACTTACTATACTGAGCTATCTCTCCCACCCTTCCCTCATCTTTAAAAAAACAGTTTTTGTGATGCAGGATTCTTGGTTGGCAGTTTTTCAGTCAGTGTATCACACCTAGCTCTACGGCTGTTCACTGCTTTCTCCTGAAGTTTCTGATGAGAAACCTGCAGTAAGCTTGGTGAGGAGTTTGAGAACCTTATGAGTCATTTTCCTTCCTGCTTTTGGTATTCTCACTGTATCTCTGGCTTTCATTTGAGGGTGGCACATTCCCACCTGGGGCCTCTGTGCTCATCCTTCTGGGAGCTGTTAAGTTTGGTTGTTCACGTGTTCTTCAAGTGTGGGTAGCTTTTGGCTATTATCTTTTCAAACTCTTGCTTTTGTCTTTCTGGAACTCTAGATATGTTGGTCCATCTGTTGTTTCCCAGGACCCTTGGAGTCTATTCCCTTTCCTTTGATCTCTTGTTCCTGTTTCTCAGACCTCGTATTTTATTTATTTATTTATTTATTTATTTATTTATTTATTTATTTATAATGCATTTAGTACAGGGTCTACAGGGTCTCACTACACTAATTGGACTCACCGTGATTCTCCTGTTGCCAGCCTCCCAAGCACTGGGATTTAGGTGTTCACCACCATGCTCAGTCTCAGTTGCCATCTCAGCACACCCTTGGGGCAGGGCTGGCACAACACACCAGGGGTGAGCCCCAGGCCCTGTGTCTGTCTAAACATGCAATTTAATCTGCCGAGCTACCTGGCTGGCCCAGACTTAGTAATCTAATTCATCTTGTCTTCATGGTGATTGCTTTGGACTCAGGGCCTTCACTGTGAACTACATCCCCAGCTCTATTTTAAATTTCTAAAATTTGAAATAGAATTTCTCTAAGTTACTGAGTTTCCCAGACTGGGCTGAAATGAGGGATCTGCTTGCCTCAGCCTCCCATGGTCTGCTCAAATCTTTGAGTTAGCTTTATTTATTTTACTTTGCTGGTAGTGATTTTCAGCTCCGTATTTCCTTTTGGTTTCTTCTAGGCTTTCTCTTTGCTGCTGTCTCTGTCTCGCTCATACAGCTTTTCCGTGACTTTGTCCACAGGCCCCTCGAGCATCATGAAGCTCACTACAGCAAAGTCCGTCTTGCAGCCCTACATCCGGTCTTCTTCGGGAGCAGTTTTTGTTGGTTTGATTTGTGTCAGTCTTTGTGATCTTCACGCTGTGTTCATAACTGGTTACGTCTTACAATGCTGTGGCTTTGGATATTAGATTCTCCATTTTCAGGGGTCGTTGCATTTCTTCAGCCTCCTCTTACCTTTTCCAGCTTTCAAAAAAAGGAAAAAGGAAAACATGAAGGGAGAAAAGCAAAGGAAACAGCTGCTCTCTTTGAACACAGTGGCGGTTGTCTGACCTGGACAGGGAAGTTAGGGCTTGAACACAGCGGAGTGTGGGTGTGAGGGAGCAAGGCTGCTGGCCCCCTCGGTGTCTGCAGTGTCCTGCACAGAAGCAGCACTGGTGCCCAGCACACGCAGCCCCGACGTTTGGAGGACAGCGTCCTTGCTGCCCCACCCTGTGTCCATCAGCTGCCCACAGGCTCCTTCAGAAACAGACCTGCGCGGGGCTGGAGGTGCGGGAGCTGGAGTCACCTGCCATTCCTGAGCTGACTGCAGAAGCGAACTGCACTTGACATTCCCAGGCTTCCAGGAAGGTGTGAACCTTTGAACTTCGCAGTTTCAAAATGGTTCATTAGGCAGATTCAGCAAATGGCACTTTCGTCTCTGCAGGAAGCCAGATTCCTGGTGTTCCTACCATGCCCAGGCTCCCTTGGCTGCAAACTTTGGTTCACTAATTCGAAACGCTTTCAGTGCCTCTGCTGTCAGGCATGGGTTCGGTGAGTAGGCTACGCAGGCCTTTGCCATAATATCTACATAGTACTGCAGACATTCAAGGATGAGTACAAAGTGAACATGTGATGGATTATAAATTAGGGTACAGAGTACCATGCCATGAAGAAAAATATATGTGGCCTTGAATCTTACCCTAAAGGATTTTTGAACTCAGGACTGTGTGTTAGCCAGGCTGGTGCTTGTGCATTTGAACTATATTCTTGCCACCTAGAACACTTTCTTATAGCCAGATTCCCATCTGCATGGGGATTTTAGCTGTTTTCTGAACTTTCTTTTCCTTCCTTCCTTCCTTCCTTCCTTCCTTCCTTCCTCCTTCTCTCTTTCTTCCTTCCTTCCTTCTTTTATCTTCTTTTTATTTTTTTTTTATCCATCTGGGGATTGAACTCAGAGCCTTCATGACAAACTACATCCCCAGGCTTATTTTAAAATTTTAAACTTTGAGACAGGATCTCTCTAAGTCATTGTGTTGCCTGGGCTGGGTTGAAATTTGGGATCTGCCTCCCTCAGCGTTCCACAGCCCCAGCATCATAAGCACATGGCACCCTGCCCAGATCCCTTCTCATCTTAATTCTTTTATTATAATTAAGAATTTATTTTTTGCATGTAGGAAAAAATAGATTTAGGCAACTGTCATGAGTTAAGTTGAAAGCTAAGCTTGATTTAATTTTTTTTCTTCCAATCAATATATAGATTTGGCCACACCCCAGTACAAGAAAGACTCAGCTGCCTAGCCAGAAACAATGCTATCTACGTGGTGGCAAATATAGGTGACAAGAAGCCGTGCAATGCCAGTGACCCTCAGTGTCCCCGGGATGGCCGTTACCAGTACAACACAAACGTGGTGTTCGATTCCCAGGGAAAGCTGGTGGCCCGCTACCATAAGGTAAAATGAAAGTGCGAAAAAACAGGTCACTGTCTGCCTAAAGAGTCAGTGGGCGAGAGGGGAACTGCTACAGATGATAATAAGGATGCCTTAGGAGGAGAGTGGGAATGAAACATGAAAAGTAATGACCAGGTGTGGAGAGAGATTCTTAGACTGTGTGTGCTTAGGAATTCACTAGACAGACCTGGTCCTGAGGAAGAGGACCTAGCCATGTTCTTGGCTCGCAAAGTTATGTCTGCTTGGCAAAGGGAGGTTACGTGTTTCACTCCTTTACCTTGTGAGGTGAGAGGTAAGCATGGCTGAGTGCATGTCGGTAATGTGAGGATTGGACTACAGGCTCTGCCCCCCCCCACATCCCCCAGACAGGCTCTGGCTCGCCATTTCCCCAGGAAGACCCTGCTCACAGATGAAATGGATGCTACCTAACGAGATGTGAGCCTCCACTTTCCCAAGCGCGGTGATATCCAGGACAACGACTTAAAAGGGTTTCTTTTTCTTTAATTTTCTGTTGATCACAGCAAAACCTGTTCATGGGCGAAGAACAATTTGACACACCGAAGGAGGTTGAGGTTGTGACTTTCGACACCGCCTTCGGCAAGTTTGGCCTTTTCACGTGCTTTGACGTGCTCTTCCATGACCCTGCTGTCACGCTGGTGGAAGACAGCCGCGTGGACACCATCCTCTTCCCCACAGCTTGGATGAATGTTCTGCCACATTTGTCAGCCATTGAATTCCACTCGGCTTGGGCTCTAGGCATGGGGGTTAACTTCTTGGCCTCCAATTTACATGTCCCTCTGCTGAGAATGACAGGTAATATGTAGGCTATGGGACTCATTTTTATAAGAACATCTTTTAATAATGTGTACTCCTGAATACGATCATTTCCAACTTGATGTGTGTGTGTGTATGTATGTATGTATGTATGTATGTATTTTTTGTAGTAGTGATTAAATCCAGGGTACTTGCGCTGAGCTATGCCCACCTTCTCCTTTTTGAGGTATTTATTTATTTCTCTCTTTTTGAGACAGGGTGTTTCTGTGCAGTTCAGGTTGGCCTTGGGCTCATTGTGTAGCCCAGGCTAGCTTCAAACTTGCAGTGAGTCTCCTGCCTCAGCCTCCCTAGTGCTGAAATTGCAGGCATGCGCTGCCTCACCTGGCTTTTATTTTTTTATTGGTACATATCTGGCGTGCATAATGATGACACTCATCCTAGGGAACCTGTCCCTGTACTTAGTATATCTTAATTCTTTTTTCCATTTCTTTTCTCTGCTGCAGCTCTCCCATTTACAAAAGTTTTGTCTCCATGTGTTCCTTCCATTCTCTTTTTTTATCTTTTCCTTTCGTCCCTTTCCTTCTCCCCTCCCTTATGAAACTATTCACACATAATGGAATACTACTGTGCCATGAGGAAGGATAAACTCGAGCCATTGTTTTTTCAAAAGATTCATTTATTTGGTGTAGTCTTACTACACAGCTTAAACTCAGTGATCCTCTTATCTCAACTCTTCAGCTCTGGGATTACAGGCGTGTGCCGCCAGGCCTGGTTTCAGTGGCTATAAAGGCATGGGGCTGACATAGCATGAGGTGCAGGGGTAGAACTCTGGCCCTTGAGCTTGCCAGATGGGAGCTTAGACTGCTGAGCTATCTCCCCAGCCCAACTTGAGCCACTTTTAGATGAAGTGGATGCACCTCAAGATCATAATTTTAAGTGCAATAAATTGGACACAGAAGTTAATTATCATATTGCCTCTCTTGTATGAGAAACTTAAAGGATAAATAAGAAGGAAAACAAGACAAATATTGGGAAGTTGGAAGAACATCCTTTATAAAATTTATTTTGAGTCAGGATTTGTTAAATTGCCCAGGCCAGACTTGAATTTCAGGATCCTCCTACTTCAGTTCCCAGAGAACTGAAATTACAGGCATGTACTACTCTGCCTAACTCCTGAATTTTACACATCTAGCAGGTGACATGCTGTAGAATTAGCCTCGATCTAAAATACTGTGTAGATGGCCCAGCTGGATGGCTCCATGGTCTAAAGCGCCTGCTTAGGAAAACTTGGGCGGCTGTAGGGACCACAGTTCGATCCCCGGCACCACATGCTATGCCAGCCCTCCCCTCAGGGCAGGCTGAACTAGCCATAAAAATAAATAAATAAACAAACAAAAGTTATGAAACAAGAAAAAAATTAAAATAAAATACTGTGTAGATTTAGTGTTATTCAACTTGACTGTATACTCCTTTTCTGTTTTGACATGAAACCTTTTCTTCCCGGTGTCATACTTCATTGGATTTTGCCTTATCCCTCTAGCTCCTTATCAGCATCTTTTACTAAACTTAGTAAAATACATGGCTTATCAGAAATAAAATGATAATTTGAGTTTACAATAACAGTAACAGTTCAAAAAACGCTGTACATGGTTTCAAGGTAAATCTTAAGGGTACTTGACTGACCTTGTCAGATACAAAAGTTACATGTTTTGTTGTATAGGTCTTGCTTTAACTGACCTTAACTACCCAACAGAAAAGTGTAAGCATGAGGCATTAAAAAGTAAAGCCAGATTAGTGTGCTGAGCTGTAAAAGGATCAAGTCAGCAGCTTCCAACATTGCCTGTTCTGCCAATAACCCACCACTATTATGGAATATTGGACTATGCATTCAACTACTTTCTATTAGTTCAATGAGAAGAAATATTTGTACCAACAGTGTTTAGAAAAATTATGTCTGAATCTTGTACTAGGAATAATTACTATGAAGACAACAATATACACTGTATTAATTATTGTGGCTGTCCTACTAATGTGTTCTGAAACAGTCTCATTGCTATTTCTTATTAAAAATAATTTAAAAACTGCAAAAAGGGAAAAGAGAAAAATAAAAATAACAATAAAAATTATGAAATACTTTTTCACTAGTATTTTCAACTGCTTTCTTCCAGGAAGTGGAATCTATGCACCAGACTTTCCAAGATCATTTCATTATGATATGAAGACCAAAGAGGGAAAACTCCTTCTGGCCCAGCTCGATTCCCACCCCTACCACCCCAAAGTGAACTGGACATCTTATGCCAGCAGTATTGATGCCTTGTCAGTGGGAAACCAGGAATTTAAGAGAACTGTCTTTTATGATGAATACACCTTTGTGGAACTCAACGGAATCACAGGAAATTACACAGTGTGCCAGAAAGATCTCTGCTGTCATCTAAGCTACCAGATGTCTGAGCAGAGGTCAGACGAAGTTTATGCCTTTGGAGCATTCAATGGGCTTCATACCGTTGAAGGACGCTATTATCTACAGGTAAGGGTTGGGGTCAGAAGAGCTGCTATGTAATGTATGTATGTGTTGGTGAATTTGAAGGTCACAGAAACAATGACTTTAGTACCCTATATGCATTTTCCTCTTTAGGGAACTTATGCTATTTTTTTTTTTTCTTTATTGGAAATAAATTTAGCTGGGAAGCCTCTATTATTATTTGCTAAATCTTGCAATTCTAGATGGCAGTACAATTTTATTTTATTTTATTTTAATTTTTTTTTTTTTTTTCTTGTTTCAGAACTTTTGTTTGCTTGTTTATTTATTTTTATGGCCGGCTCAGCCTGCCCTTCGGGCAGGGCTGGCGCAGCATGTGGTGCCAGGGATCGAACCGCGGTCCCTGCAGCCGTCCAAGTTATCCTTCTGAGTGATTTAGGAAATATGATGTAGAGATGGTATATGAACCTTCACAGAATATAAGGAAATAGTATAATTTTCAACCTGCTAGGTGTCTGAATGCTGAAATCATCTCTAAGCTTGAGAAATGAATTCTAGGAAGAATAGAGGGGAAAAAGTGGAAGAATTTATTGAGATAAAGAAAGCTTCTGTCCACGAAAGATAGAAAGGGGTCTTGAGTGGAAAGCCCACTGACCCCAATTCTCAAGGGTGTTTACTGAGCAGTCGCCAAGTGAGTATGTGCTATGTATATAAACCTATACAATTAACTTTTTAAAGAGCTTTGTCTTGTTTAAATTGCTTAGCTTTTATTTATGTATTTAGTACGGGGTCTACAGGGCCTCACTACACAGATTGGACTTCTAGTGATTCTTCTGTTTTCAGCCTCTCAAGAGCTGAGATTACAGGCACATGCCACCATGTCCAGTCTCAATTGCAGACTGAGTGCACCCCGGGGCCGGGGCTGACACACCATGCCAGGGATTGAACCCCCATCCCTGTATCTGCCTAAGCAGGTGCTTTAATCTGCTGAGCTACTTGCCCAGCCCTTGTTTAGGTTTTTAAAAGAGTGACTAGGGGGGCCTGGCAGGATGGCTCAGTGGTCTAAAGTGCCTGCTTAAGAAAGCTTAGGCAGCTGCAGGGACCATGGTTGATCCCAGCACCACATGCTGCGCCAGCCCTGCCCTCAGGGCAGGCTGAGCCAGCCATAAAAACAAACAAACAAACAAACAAACAGAAGTTCTGAAACAAGAAAAAAAAAAGAGTGACTAGAATTATTATTAGGTAGTTTATTACAGATAGAGAGATGAAGTAGAAATATTCCTTCTTTTTTTTTTTGTTTTTTTGTTTCCTTGATAAAGCACTGTATATTTGTGTAGTTGATCTTGCTGTGAACAGTTCAGCCCCAGCGAGACATGGAGGTTGGAGGTTGGCATGAGAAAGATAGACAAGACAAAAAGTTGAGCTAGGTGGCTGTCAGTCTGCCTGATGGGCCAGATTAACTCAATTCACATAGATATGATCCTTTATTTTTATTTCCACAAAGTTTGCATCCCATGACACAAAACTGCCCAGCAACCAATAGCTGGCCTGAATAAGACAAGATGTCTTTCTCAACAGGAGGTTTTCTTCAGCACTGGGGTAGCTTTCTGCTCCAGACATGGAGGCCCAGTCCCACCTACACACACTTGATCAATTTCCTGGTTTCCTGTGGCTCCCAACATATTTCGGGTTAGGTAAACCCAGGCCAGATGGCCCCAGCTTTGGCATCATCTAAAGCATCCTACTCAGGAGTCACTTTTGTGCCTTCTTCTCTCCATCAGTGCTGGTCAGGGTTTTGACCTTGGACCCATCAATGTCATACAGCTTCTTCAGAGCTTGTTTAATCTGGTGCTTGCTGGCCTTAACCATCACACATGACAAAAGTGTGGTTTTGCCTTCTAGCTTCCTCAGAGTGGATTCCGTGGTGTTATGATTTATGTCTAGTTGTCCCCCCAAAGCCTCATGTAATCATGGGGCAGGGACTTCTAGAGTTTAAGAGTTGATTCATGATCCCTGGTATTATTTGTTTTAGCACTGATGAGATTTTGGGTCTACGTACTATGGGATTATGGGTGTAGCCTAAGGCAGATAGGCTGAGGTGGAGAGCCTGAATGTAATATAAAGAGAGACAGAGAGACAAACTCAGGCTATTGCTCTCTGCTCTCCTGCTTATTCCATTGCCTCTGTTGCCATTGTCGCTGTTCCACCGCCATGAACTGCTGCTCTGGCACGTGCCAGTCAGCCTTAGAGCCAGCCAAATATGGACTGAAACCTCCAGTAACTGGGAGCTAATAAACCTTTCCTTCCTTCATTTTGGGTGTCGGGTATTTGTCCCAGCAATGAGAGATAAGTAAGACACGTGGTGTAGTGGTCAGGCTTATTTCTTTTGCATGTGTTTCTCTGAGTGTACTTTGGCGGTCTTTTTGAGACGGAGTCTCAGGGTAGCTCAGGCTGGCCTTAAACTCAGCCCAGGCTGACCTGGAACTCACAATAATCCTCCTGCCTCACCTTCTCAAGTTCTGGCTTTACAGGCATGCACTACTACATCCAGATCAATTGATTTTCTTATTACTTTTTTTTTTTTTTCTTTTAAGAGCAGCTAGTATTTTTTTCTTTTGTATTTGGTATGGGGTCTCACTATGCAGCTTGGACTTATAGTAACCCTCCTGTTTTCAGCCTCCCTAGTGCTGAGATTACAGGTGTGTGCCACTACACCCAGACACGGTGGTCCATTCAGCATGCCCTGGGGTGGGGCCAGCATGGCATGTGGCTATTGGGATTGAATCCAGGTCCCTGTGCTTGCCTAAGCAGGTGCTTAGCCCACTAGGCTATCTCGCCAAGTCTAAGAGCAGCTAGTAGTAAAGCAATTAATTAGCTTAAAATTTTCATCACGGCTTTATTGCAGTGAGATTGGCAGTCATTTTATGGTATATATGATACTTTGATATTATATGCATTGTGATATTATTAGATCACGTCATTACGTACACATGGCTTTCTTTGACTGCTTGATGCTTTATTTCTCTAGATCTGCACCCTGCTGAAGTGTAAAACAACGAATGTACAGACCTGTGGTGACTCGGTGGACACAGCTGCTACCAGGTTCGACATGTTCTCCCTCAGTGGTACCTTTGGGACCCAGTATGTGTTCCCTGAGGTGCTGCTGAGTGAAGTCCAGCTCGCACCCAGAGAATTTCAGGTAACAGTATTTGCTTGATACGGCCAATTAATTTCATACAAGAAGAAGCACTTCTAGCCATCCAATCCTTACCCAAGTACTTCGGAATATTGTACAAATCTCCCCTTTAAAAGAGTCAGCGAGGGGGCCCGGCGGGATGGCTCAGTGGTCTAAAGCCCCTGCTTGGGGAAGCTTGGGCAGCTTCAGGGACCGCGGTTCGATCCCCGGCACCACATGCTGCGCCAGCCCTGCTCTCGGGGCAGGCTGAGCCAGCCATAAAAATGAGTGAATAAACAAACAAAGATTCTGAAACAAGAAAATAAATAAATAAATAAATAAAT
>PVJA010003472.1:10398-94846 GCA_004027025.1 Myocastor coypus | reverse complement strand
TCCCTTTCTAAAATATTTGTTAGAATATTCTGTAGCACTGGTTTTGATGTCATGAAATTCTTCAGCTGTTCTTTGTTATGGAAATATTTCACTTCTCCCTCATACTTGAAGGAGAGTTTTGCCGGGTACAATAGTTTGCGCTGAAAATTGTTTTCATGGAGGACTTGAAGCACTCTGCTCCATGCTCTTCTTGACTTCATGGTTTGTGAAGAGAAATCTGCTGTTATTCGGATGGGTTTTCCTTTAAATGTGATCTGTTTCTTTTCTCTAGCAGCTTTTAGTATATTATTCTTCAGCTGGATTTCTGGTATCTTGACTCTTATATGTCTTGGCATGTTTTTAGTTGGGTTGATGTTATTTGGGGTTCTGTAGGCTTCAGTTACCTGAATGTCTGATTGTTTTCTCAGATTTGGGAAGTTTTCTGCTATTACTTCTGCCCATATTCTTTTTATATCATTTGTATTGACTCCTTCTTTCTCATTGATTCCCATTAATCTCACATTGTTCATTTTTGCGTCATCTTGCAGATGATGTATTATTTTTTCCTGCATTCTGGTTGTTTTTAAAAGATCCTTTCTTAGCCGGGCGTGGTGGCTCACGCCTGTAATCCTAGCACTTGGGAGGCTGAGACAGGAGGATTGGTGCGAGTTCGAGACCAGCCTGAGCTACAAAAGTGAGCTCAAGGCCAGCCTCAACTGCATAGCGAGAGCCTGTCTCAAAAAGACAATAAATAAATAAATAAATAAATAAATAAATAAATAAATAAAAGATCCTTTCTTACTCTTTCACTGGCTGCAACTGTGTCTTCAAGGTTGGAAACTCTATCTTCATTTTCATTCATTCGGCTCTGCCAACTTGTGATCGAGGTTTTATTTTCTTGTATATCTGTTTGAAACTGTTTCATGCGATCTATGTCTTTCCTATATTGCTCCATCAGGGAGTCCATCATTTTTCTATTCTCCTCTAATTTTTTGTCGATGTCTTCTTTAATAGTATTGAAGTCTGTCATTATGGTTATCCTTTCTCTCTCTAATACAGAGATTATTTCTGTTATGTTCTCCTTTCTACTTTTGTGTAGTTGTTCCCCTACTTGTGATGCTATTGATTTAGGCATGTCTTTGTGAACTTTAGATATTATTTCTGTTCTGATGTCCTCTATATGTTTCTCCAGCCGTTTTTCCACTTCATGTATTTCTTTTTTTACTTCAGATGTTATCTCTGATCTCAGTTGCTCTATAAGTTTCTGCACTTGTGTGTCTGCCTCAGATGCTACCAATTCAGAGTTTTCATCTGTATGGTTCCTATTTTCTTCCATGATAGTGTCTTCTGTATTTGGTTTGGGTGGGCACGGGTCCTGAGATTGCCTCGTACTCCTTGTTGTTATCATTTTGTATGGAAGTGACCTCTGCACTTTGGTGGTGTTATGCCGTGTCTATGGGCATTTGGTCTGGAGACTCCAAGGTGGTTCTTCTACAGAGGTTCCTGACTCTTGTGTTGGGGCTCGGCTGCTAGCTTTTGTGAATCCTGGCGGATGTGGTCTCTAGGTGGAGGTGGAGCTTTGGGATTGAGTAGTCCTGGTAGGCTCGTGGACCAGATTGGTTGCCAAACGGGCTATTTGATGGGTTCGGTGCTGGAGCTTGGGCTGGAGGGGTTAAAAAAAAAGGGGTGGGGGTTGGGGCGGGGAAAGGGAAGGCAGGCCAAGGATCCTGACCCAGTCCTGGCGCCGCGGGCTCAGCTCCCAGGGGTGCGATTTGGGTCTGGGCTGGAACAGGAAGTTAGTCACGGGAACGCAGAAGTGGGTTGGAACCTACTCATTCATTTATGAAATGCTTCATGAGAAGCAGCCTAGAGTAGCAGTGAAGCATAATCGCGTGGACACTACATGCATCTGGGCCTGCTATTGGTTACCTGAACAACCTTGGAAATGTTATTTCATCTCTGTATCCAGATATGTTCACCTCTATGCCACTTGGCAGTGACTAGTGGCTTGGGTAGAGTCTCCCTAAATTCACACATGCTTGGTACCCAGGGATGTCCCCTTATTTGGAAGTAGCCCTTTCAGATATAATTGGTCAAAGTGAGATCATGCTAAGTAGCACGACTTTCACTTCATCCTATCTTTGGAGACACACGAGACGCCATGTGCCACTGGAGACCGATGGGAGTGATGTCACCAAAGCCAAGATGTGCTAAGGATTGTGCTCAAACACCTGAAGCTGAAGACATAAGGAAGGGTGAGGATATACAGATACCAGCTTGGCTCTGCTGATACCCCGAATTTGGGCCTCTGGTCTCTGGTTTTGCTTCTGCACGTCGGAACTGCAAGGGAACAAAGAACGTTGATTTCAGCCACTCCACTTGTGGCCATTTGTTACATCAGCCATAAGAAAATAAGGCATAATGTTATGTTGAGTATTAAGTTTGTGCTAAAAACAGTGGCTGCACGGAGTGTGAGCTCAGTAAAATGTAGGCCATTGTTATCAAGGGCTTGGCGCTATGCCCCACAGTCTCCTGTCTGGACTCACTTGGCCAAGAAAATATCACACTGAACCAATTGTTAGAAATTATGTGTGGGTGGGTACTTGGATGGGACTGGTGCCAGGCTGTATCCTTATCAAGCAGACCTTCTTGGGAAGATGGTGAATTTCCCTGGGGGTTCCACACTTTGGTAATCAGCATCACCCTCTCTCCTGCCCCCAGTACACTTCTGTCCTCTGTAGGGCACACAGGCTCCTGTTTCTCTGCTGCATCTTCTGCTTCCTAAAGGAAACGACTCCATTAGCTTGCTAGAGCTGCCTAAACACATACTACCATTGGGCAGCTTGAGCCAGAGAAATCCATTTTCTCACAGTTATGGAGGTAGCAGGTCTGCAGTGAAGAGATCAGTGGGTTTGACCTCTCACCGAGCCCTCTCTGCTTGGCTGGGTTGTGATGTCGTCTGTGCTGTGTCTTCATATGGCCTGCTACCCTATGTGACTCTAGTATCCCTTCTGGGTGTGCACATTGCTTCGTATAATCAGAAGCAATCACATGGGATGATGGATCACTCTAGAGGACTCTAACCAATTTTAAGGGCCAAACAGTGTCCTGGTCAGGAAATCCTGGAGATTAGGGTCTCACACTAGATCTGGGGAGGACACAGTCTAGTCCATCACATTCAAGTCATAAAGTAGCCATACATGGACAGGTGGAACCCTAAGGATTGGTCACTGTCTGGATGTACGTCGCTCAGTGTCTAGAGGCCTTGTGGCTCAGGGCGAAAGAAGTCAAGTCCTTTTCTCCCTGGGTTCATGGGAAGTGGGAGGTGAGCACCGCATGGGTCTCCCACATGGCTGCTGGTGTGGTGGCTTGGGGAGAGCCCTGGGGCACAAGGAAGGCAGCTGGGCCCTACTCAGATGCCTGGTGCTGACTGCCTGTTTCCATGTTTGCATGCCCTCTGACTCTTGTCTTCCAGAAGTCACAGGCCCCTTATTGCTCATTGTCTTTTAATTCCTCAGTGCCTGGCACATAGTTGGCATGTCTGTGGAGTGAATGATTCATTTTGATAGGGGGGAAAGTCACTCTTTTGCATAATGAGAGCATCTAGAAGCTTTGAACCTCCTCCCATCTTGAGCTGAAAGACATCTGACTTATTTTTGCACTTTCGGTATGTTTGATGTTTGCAGATGCAGGTAGAATTTGTGGAAGGCTCACCTCACTTAGCTCAATGGGAAGGCTTTGCAAGTCTCCTGTGATTCTCACAGAAGCCCTGGATGCCTGTATCTTCTTATAGGTGAAGAATCTCCCTGTTCAGAGCAGCAAGCTCCCTGGCTCTGGGTCAGATAGTGGCGACCACTGGTCCAGGTTGAGAACCCAGGTCTCTGGTGAGACAGCAGAGGTCCTCGGCCTCCTCACTTCATGGCTTCAGACACAGCTGCTGCTCCCGTTTTGAAATTGCATGCTGACTTTCAGAACAGATTTCCAAAGACAGCCATTAGTCCTCCTAATGATTTGATCTAGAGGCAGTGGAAAACCTGGAGGCTTGACTCATGTATGAACTATGAGAGGATCAACATGGTTAACCCAACAGGACACTTTCTAAACTCTTTGCTTAACTCCATTATGCTAGGGAAGAAACCTCCATGCTCCCTCCCTCCCCCCACCCAGTGTGGTCTTCTGTTCTGTTTGTTTCAGCATTTGTTGCTCCATGGGGACCGGGCAGGGCGTCTGGGTCCACACATCAAGAGGAAAAGTCCACAAAGAAAACTGCTTTGTATTTTCTTTGCCAGTCAGACTCGAGCTATGAGATTCTTCTTTTTCTCGCCATTCTCCTGCATTTCTGCCCCCCACCCGCTTTTTTTAGCCATTTGAAAAATTGTCTTCAGAATGAGCAGCTCCAGCCCCAGTGATGATGCTCTGAGATGAGCTTGGTATCCAAGATCTAAACACATGGGGTGACTTCAGGTCAATTCCAGCTGTTTCTGAGTCTCTTTGGTTTTGTGGGTTTAAGTGAATGTTATTTGAAAGTTTTTGTATGTGTGTGGTTGAATATATACTATAACTTGTTCTTTTGTGACAACAAGATTTATACTGGCGGTGCCTCTCATACCACTGGAAACTGGAAAGAAACCTACCGCGCAAACCTCCGAGAGTTTTAAAAAGACAGCACCCGTTGTGGGGCTGGGAGGGCTTCAAGCTGCCCTTGGGCCCAGGGACAACCTCAGCTCTTGCCTGGCTGACATGGGAAGATAGCAGGCACCCCTCCTGTCAGATATTTAATACATCACATATGCATTTGGATGCGTTCTCCGTCTTCTTAATTGAGATTTCTTTAGCAGGACTTCAGTGGTGAGAGGAAACCGATCTGATGGAATTGCATTAAGTACCAATTCACTTCCCAAGTTTCTTACTGTTCTTTTTTTTCACTCAAGATGTCTTGGCTTGAGAGGTGGAGGGGTTTAAACAAAGTATAGATGCTGGCATTCCATTTTGTGTACCATTCTGGCTCCAATGGACGACTCCCGGTAAAAATGAGCCTGCGCAATGTAGCTGTTTTATGCAAGGGCTAACAATACTAGCCTTTTATAAATCATAAATCCTCTTAACCTCAAACCGTTTGGAGCCACCAACTGTAATCTATAAGGGCTCAATTCACAGGGATTTTATTACTTCTTGGTGCCTCTCAGGCCATTAGGCAAATATTTATGTGAAGCTCTCAGCTACTAAGAGAACTAAAATCATTTTATATGTGATGGAAGCTTCCAGACCATGCCTTGTCGGTGACAGTGTTTGATATAGGTTTTGTACTTTGACTTTTGTTGAGGATGTTGTGTAATTTTGGCAGCTATTTGACTGAATTCCTTTGAAAGATAATTTATGTTAGCCAAATCCTAGACAGATTCACAGGTTCTCTCTCTGTCTCTGTGTCTGTTTCTGTCTCTCTGTTTCTGTCTGTCTTTCTGTCTCTGTCTGTCTCTGTCTTTCCATCTCTCTGTCTTTCCATCTCTGTCTCTCTGTCTCTCTGTTGCTATCTCTGTCTGTCTGTCTGTCTGTCTCTGTCTCTCTATTGCTGTGTCTGTCTCTTTGTCTCTCTTTCTCCCTTTCCTCTGTCTCTCTCTCCTTCTGTCTTTCTTTATGGAAAGAATGGTAAGGTGGACAGATTACCATGGTGCAATCCTTGCTTTCCCCACACTCAATATTTATTTGTGTAAAACTGAATGAGACTCAGTGGCAATTATTGCTTAACATTCTCTAGCAATTAGTATCCTTTAGCATAAACAAGAGTAAGCGACTCTAAAAAACTTGCGCAGCAAAGAACTTACTGGAAGGATATAGATACTTACAATAGCCAAAGGGCTGACTTCGATGGGCAGAGGATGTGAACTTTTCTAGGAGGGGGACAGCAGGGGCTCCTGGATAGTCTGGCTTGGAGGTCCCATGGAAGGGGGTGGCTGGGAATCAGGAGCACAGGGCCCCTCACCAGCACTGGCATTTCTTCAGCAAAGGCCCATGGCTTTCTTGGGCGCCTGGCAGAGTCATGTGTTTTCTCATTGCCTTCAGGAAGGGGAAGCTTAATCACTGCTCAGACACTCACAAGCCCCCCGCAACCCATGCAGTGAGGTCTCTTTGGAAGGAAATAGGACCTTGTGAGGAAGAAGCCCTGGATGTTAGGCAGCCTGAACCCAATGCCCGCTTCTTGTCTAATAACACCTAAGAGAAATAAGCAAAAAATTCCATTTTATTCTCAAACTTAACAAAAGAATTCCAAGAGTTTCAATAAAGCTATTTTCTTTTTTTTTTTTTTTTTGTCTTTTTGAGGCAGGGTCCCACTATGCAGTTGAGGCTGGCCTTGAGCTCACTTTTGTAGCCCAGGCTGATCTCGAACTCGCACCGATCCTCCTGCCTCAGCCTCCCGAGTGCTGGGATTACAGGCGTGAGCCACCACGCCCGGCTGCTATTTTCAAATTAATTTTTTTTTACCTCAGTGAGAGGAATCTGATCATCTCAGATTCAGTTGAATGAAAACACTGGGAAATACTTTGGCTTCTGTGTGGAGAGAATCTTGGGCACAATATCCTTGATTCAATTCCACACTACAGGTTGGGCAGAGGAGAGGAAAGAATGGCTGGGAGGTTCCTCCACACGCCATGACAGGTGGTGGAGGAGCACTGGGTCTGCACTTTCATGTGGTTGTTTCTTACAGGTTGTTTAGCCTTTGCGGTTCTTTGCAGTGCTTTAGGGAGAGGCTTATTTCATGTTTTGTGCCAGCTTTGTAGGTGCCCACACCTGGCCAAGACCCTGGCAGAGGAGCATGGATATCTGAGCAATACTGCCAGTCAGTAGTTGCCTGGTAAATTCACCTTCCACAGTGGGAGCTGGTTCTCTCTAGTCGAGTGCAAGAGAGCTCGTGGTCATGAGAGGAGAGAGTAGGATGGCGAGACATGCAGGCGGAGCATGCGTGGCGTTCTCATTGCTTGTTGATGCAAGAGGAAACAAGGTACAACTTCTCTCGATTTCTCTTTTGGGTGAATACAAGCATTTGACTAGGAAATCCCTACTCTAGGAGTAGACAGATGTTTTAAACATATTTTAGAAACTTAGGGCCAGGGATGTAGCTTGGAAGCATAGCATCTGCCTGGCATGTGAGGCCCTGAGTTCAATTCCTGGTACAAAAAAGAAAAAAGAAAAAAAAGAAGAAGAATAAATTTAGAAATAATATTTTGCAGTGTACTTATTTCATTCTTAAAATAAAACCCTAAAATGTGGGTAAAAATAACAATTACTACCATGAAGTTGTTCTAAGTCTTGTTTTAAGCATTTCACATGCAGTGTCTCATCTAATGTTTTATGAAACGACAAGTAATAATTATAATTCCATTTTATGATCGTGGAACTGAGGCTTAGATAAGTGTCGCAAGTGTCTGGCCCTAAGCACATTCAGTGAACACTCAACGGCAGTGGGCTTTCTCCCACTAGCCTGGCGCGTTGGTTGGTCCAGTTAGCAAATGGTCTCGAGGCATCTTTTTCTTCTTTTTTTTCCACAGACAGAGTAGCTCTGTGGAAAGCAGCAGGTCAATAGGCGCAGTGGCCACCTGCTGGTGCTCTCCAATGGCCCGTGAATACTCCTGCTTTTTCTTGTTTCAGGCCATTTTGATCATAGCAAAGAATCCTTTTCTCCTCCACGTTCTTGTTTCTATTTCCCATCTTTCCTACAAAATCAGGCCTTGCCCAGATTTACATAGTTAAGCTGAACTTCTCTGCAAAGCAAAAAAATTCTGTCTCCTAGTTATTTGGAAATCAAAGCCTCATGCAAAGGATTCCTAGGTCCTGGACCAACTTTTTCTTTTTTTTTTTTTTTTTTTTTTTATCAAGAATCCAAATTATGTGTTTTTCTCCCCCCCAGTGTTGTTCATGTTGCAATGAAGAATGCAACAAAAATTCCAGTCTTCTGTCTTAGACAATTCATCATTGTGTAACATCCCATGTGTCTAGGGTCTAACTCCACATGAGTCCTATCATTAATCAAGAGCTCACTGTACATCAGAGACTGAGCCGGGGATTTTGTATCTCTTCCCATGTTGGTTAATTATAACTACAGCGCTAGGTAGTGAGGATCCTCGTGCCCTTCCTGCAACAAGCAGGCCAGAAGTTCAGAGTGTTTCAATGGCATGCTTGGGTTTCAGGCTTAGTCCTTGCTCTCCAGCATCCAGCAGCCTTTCCTCTTCATGTAGACTTCAGCTGAGTTGAGCAAGGCCTCAGAATGAGCCAGCTCTGCTTATAGGAGACGTCTTCCAAGATGTTACGACATCTCCATGGGAGAGACATCAGGGATACAGACTTCCGATGGGTTTGATTTCCTGGGCTTTGATGTATCAATAAGAAATTCTCCCATGTGCTGTTCTGATTTCGCAGACCCCTCCCAGGCTCTAGTGGAAAGCTCACAGAATTCCCCCAGCACACTCAGGACCCAAATGGTGGCACAGCTCTGGATCATTGGGACACTCTGCACATGGTATGCAAGGCCACATGCCCGTGTATATTTATTGCAAGGAGTATGAGCTAGCATGTGGGCAAGGGGAGAGACATTATGTGTCTCTTGGTTGTCTGCATGTCTTCCTGGTGGAGAAGGACAGTGTAATCTAAAGTCAGTAGCATGTATCAGTATAGTCTGTGTGTAGAAGACATTACCATCCAATTTCATGTGCACGTCTGCATCTGTGTAAACACAGACGTGAGCACCTACATTAAATGAATGCCTACAAGTGAGTGCAAGCAGGAATGGCTGGTATTCAGGTTCTGGGGCTGCAGGTCCACTGAGGAAATGTTCAGACAACTCAAAACACCCCCCGAAAGGATGAGCAGTTTGCATTTCCCTGAGACTAATAATATGTGATTTCACATTTAACTCAGAAACACACCTCACACTCAGTATGAAAAGCTGAGTGAAGCACAGCTGCACATTTAGGCCCTTTCCTTAGGATCACAAATGTCCTCATGGCCACCGAGATAACTCTGGAGCTGTCTGCACAGCCACTAAGCTTTCCTGCTTGATCCAGGAACTGTGATCATCATTGAGCCTTTTTATCTTCTCCAGATACTGGTCAACTAAGGGGATGGATAGAGCGAGGAATCAGGAATCGGGTCTGGCACTGACTAAACTGGGGGCACCTGGTCCTCTGCACTTGGTTTACTTGCATTGCACAGATGTGGGCCTGGGTCTTTTCAGCAGCCGCTGCTCAGCTGGGGGGCTAGTAGCTGACCTGTTGGCTCCTACCCAGCCTGAAAGGAGGCCCCTGGGCATTGTGGAGCAGAGCCCTGCAATCTTGCTGAGGCAGAAGGTGGGGGAGAGAAGGGAGGTGCTGCAGTAGTGGCCCTCGACGGGTGTATTCGATTCACCTCAGTTGCTGCTGTAACGAAGGCTAATTTTTCTAAAAATAAATAAATAAACTGGGGACAGCCATGTCATCTCAGTGGACCTCAGACTTCTATGCACATGTAAAAATATTTGCCCAATCTGCTTTACAAGATTGCTGTATGAAGTGAATGGAATGCATGAAACCGGTGGCACGTGCACATTGCAAACCAACTTATTGCTGATTGTCACTGATGCCATTGTCATGCAGGAACCACATTGTGGAGTGTGTGCATCACTTGTGTTAAATTAAATGAGAATTTATGCAAAGGAGCTGCTGGCAGATTTGGGTTTGAGTGCTACTTTCATTATTTCTGGCAGAGAAATATGCGGGTATACTGTTTTACCTCTGGGGCCTTTAAAAGTGACCATATCCATGAAATTGATTTATAGCAGTCACTCTTATTAACTCACAAGATTGTTTTAAGGAATACATGGGATGAGAGGTCCTTTGCAACCTTGGAAATGTTACACAAGTGAAGAAAATGTTCATTAGTGCTTCTCTTACAAGCTACTCGAAAGTTCCATTTTTCTCTTCCTTTGTGAGGCAAGATGGGAGATTAAGGAGTTCAGCTTACAGACACATTTTATTACCTTTCTGTCTCTGAAAACATAATCGAAGTACCTGGGGGTGGTGGAGCCAGATGTGTCATGAATTAGGTTGAAGAAAGGCGGTTACTACTCATATTTCTTCAAACTGAGTTGCTCATGCAAGGCTGGGCAGTTAACTTGTTAATTAATATGTAAGTAATGGCTATGTATTGTGTTACCAACTTGACTGTTTCTGTTTTTCAGTTTATTCTTGGAGGAGTACCAAATGAAAAACTCCTAGGCAATAATGTTTGGACAAGAGTTCATTCATGTCAACTGTCTTTCCAGTGTGAGTATTTTCATGGGGTTTTTTCCTGGGTGGGAAGAAGGAAGCCCTCCTCCTACTATGAGCCAGCATTAATTATGGACTGTTTTTCTTTTCAGAAGAAGAAAAATAGGAACCCTGAGAGTAGGAAGTTATCTTCTGTAAAAGAGAAATACAGGTCTGTGAAAACTTAATGGCAGCAAAAATAGGAACAGATTTCTGAGGCTTGAAAGATAATTATTTCAAATATTATTTTTAATGGGAACCAGAAGAGTGCTTCAAAAGATGCAAGTAGACCACAGGCTTTGAAAGATAAAGGCAGAGAATCATGAGACAGGAACATTCCAAAATGAAAATACACTAGGATGACAAGCAGAAAAAGGAGCTGGATGAGTTCAGGAAGAGGCAGTAGCCTCATTAGATAACCTCTCTGCCTCTGTCTTATTCTCGTCATGCTTGGAGCAGGAAGAGGACTTACTGTCTGCTCACTGTGATTGGGTCCAGGACAGACACATGATCACAGCTGAGCCAATCAACTTCTTCTAAAATATTACCAGAACGACACATGCCCACTCTGTGGGATAAGGTTGTGCTGGAATAGAGAGGTGAGGTGGAGCCACTTTAGTTGCCCTTATCCTCCCATCCATGTAGAAAAGCAGATCTGACTCACAGAGAGGACAGAATTAAGAGGCTGAACAAAGGCGAACAGAGACAACAGACCATGGGCTTTGGAGAGGGACAGGCAGAGAGAGAAAGTAGCTGTCTTGGTCCCTGACTGCTTTCCAGTTCCTCCTTTCAGTCTCCCAGGAGGCCTCCCTAGACTTCCTGACTTTGCGTTCTATGAATTACACCACTTGTATTATTTTTAAAACATTCCACTTCTGGCTTACCCTCGATTAAATGGGATACTATTATTTGCAACCAAATGGTCCTTGACCAAGAAAGGAAGATTTAAAAAAACTAAAAACAAAACAAAGAAACTCAGTAGCAGTGTAGACTTCTGTTTTGATAGTCAACTCAGGAATATCTATGCAGCATTTCTTGATTTCCCACAAAAATACATATAAATTAAGGGATTTAGAAAAAAATTCACAATAACATTGAAAATTGAGGCTGGTAGCCAAGCTAATTCCAGAAGCAGGGCAGTTGATTTTCAACCCTTTCCTGGCTTCCTCTCTAAGTGGCATTTGTCCTTGTGGGATAGTCTCTCTTTCTGAGGCACTTTCTTTGGCTCCTAAGATATTTCTTTTCATAACTTTCATTCCTCTTTAGCTCTGTTTTGCTTACTTTTTCTTCTTCCTTACTTGACCCTTTATCGTTTTAACTGTGTTGCAGGGCCTTCTCATCTCTCTCCTCCCTGGAAGTTCTGTGTATTTCCCCCACCCCCCATTTTGTTTCTAATCAGATGCTGATACTTTAAGATCCATATGCTTAACCCATGGCTCCTAGGCCTACCAACATCTCCCAGAAGCTTCTACCACGTGTTGCAACAGAAACTCCTATGAAACTAAAATCATCTTTGCAGCCAAATCTATCTCTTTTTCAAGAAAATCTTCCCTTCTCCATCTACACAGTTTGAAACAGGAAACTGGAATTTGCCCAATCTCATTTCCGTAATACCCATTCAGTTATCAAGTCTAGCTGTAAAAAACTGGATAGAAAAGCCCAGGCTTTCCATTAATGGTTGACTTACCTCTAGGAACCTCGAAGATGTATCTCCCCGTCATGTGCTCTGTCTGCTGCACAGTCCTGACAGCACTGACAGAATAGACAGCCCTGTTTATGGTGGTCTGTGCTTCTAGTAGATAACATGCCCACTCCTGGTATAGAACTGGGACACCAGCACAAGGCCTCCTGGCAGCTTTCCCACCCTCTTGCTCTCTCCCTCTCCCTCAAGCTACTGATCCTCTTTTCCTTTGAGAAACATTTGTCTCTCTACCTCCTATTATCTATGTATTTTTTTATTTTGCTTTTTTATTTATAATTTGGACCTCCCATGGGAAAGAAATCATGCTGTATTTAAGCTCGTGTATCTGATTTATTTTATTTAACACTGTGGTGCCAATGTGCATCCATCTTTCTACAAATGACTCACATTCGTGCTTCTCTATGGGTGAGGAGTCTCGGGTTATATATAAATATGACACTGTTTGCTCGCTCATCTGTTGATGGATGAATGGGCTGCTGCCAAGAGTTGGCAATTGTGCCGTGCTGCATCAACGAGAGTGCATGGGCCACTGTAAAAGGCCATCTTTAACCCTTTGAGGATGATGACAACCTGGGTTGAATAGAATTTCTCGTTTTAGATTTTTGAGGAATCACCATACTGATTTCCTCAGTGGTTGCACAAGTTTACATTCCTACCAGCAGTATAGAAGGAACGGAACAGAAAGCGGATGGAATAAAGGCCTGGGGAGATAGCTCAGTGGTTTAAGCACTTGCCTGACAGGTGCAAGGACCCAGGTTTGATTCCTGAGACTGCATGCTGTGCTGGTCCTAGAGCCCCAGGCACACCATGCTGGCCCCCAAACTGGATATGGTGGTGCATTCCTGTAACCCCAGCACTGGGGAGGCTGAGACAGGAGGATCGATCCTGAAATAAATAAATAAATAAATAAATAAATAAATAAATAAATAAATAAATTTTAAAAATAGAACTCTAGTAATAATGAGTGTTGGGAATTAAAATTGATTGATTATTAATTTAGTGGTATTGGGCATTGAACACAAGGTCTTGCACATGCTAGCTAGGCAAGTGCTCTGCCGCTGAACTGCATCTTTGCCTGGGAAAACTGAGAGCAACTCTAAAGGATGTGGTTCTCTTAAACCTTATTTTGCAGCCACTTAAGACAGTGTTCCTCAAGTGTGGTTCACATCAATGTTGGGCTTGGGACAGCTTGTCAGCCATCAACGCTGAGATAAGCACAAAATTGGGAGCATTTATCTCACGCTAGTTTGCTCAGATATACTTCACAGGCTGGCGCACTTACTGCTGAGCAGAACAATTCACAGATTATACCTCTCTGTGGATCACAGGTCAGCTCAACATTATGCTTTACACTGACTAACTAGCCTCATGTTAGATGTATGCAGAAGACGTTGCACCACAGCTGCTGCCTGCAGGAAGAACAGGTAGCAAAGGAAATGGACTAAAAAGAAGTTAATGGAATAGAGTGAAGCATAAGGGGAAGATAGCATAGTAGAATAAGTGCCTGCCTGGCAAGCCCAGGGTCCTGAGTTTAATCCCTGGTATTCAAAAAAAAAAAAAAGATAATAATAATAAAACACAAAGGGGTGTGCTAAAATGGATGAAAAAGAAAAATGATCTCTCAATGGAAATAATGAGGTAAAAGTGCTAAGGCTAAAATCCAATTACCTGGACATCCGCACACAAAGCATTAGAGAGCATAATTAATGTTCTACGAATTGCAGTAAGGAGCAGGAAAGACAAATCTCAGCTGCTATAGAACAAAAGGGAAAAATTCAAAGGAGATAAAAATGGAGAGAAGATGACAGGTATAAGGACACAGGGAACCAATCAGTCAACCAACTGAAGAATAAAAAGAAAGAGAGAAAGAAAGAAAGAAAGAAAGAAAGAAAGAAAAGTAGAAAGAGAAAATAATTCCAAAGAAGAAAAGAAAGTGGTACAACTAGAATAGCATTATTAAGGAAAACTGTAAGATAAATCAGTTTTGACTAAAGGGAAGCAAGGAATACATAAAGCTTTCTTTGAAAGGCTCCCTCCATCCCAGGCGAAAAATCAGGGAAAAGAGAATTTCTTTTACATTCATCTGGGTGAGATTTCTGGGCTCAAAGAATAAAGAAGGTCGACTGGGAATCCAGGCAGAGAAAGCAAAAAATAGGAAAAATCTGGGCTCGTTCTACTTCATAAAAATAAATTCAATGTTTACAGTTTTGAGTTTTAAGGGAGGAAAAAATGGCTATGAACCCAAGCTGTCATATACACCCAAGGGATCTGACTTCTTCATACAGAAGAGTACTAGCATAGGGCAGGATTCACTGGCTCTACCAATACATCCCTGTGTCCTGTGACCAGTCATTGGGATGCAGAGCTAAACAAGGCAGATACAAGTGAAATTGAGAAGATGAAGCTTTCTTGAAAAATTTGCTCGAAATTATCCTGGATAATAGAGCAAAACAGAAGGACCAAGTGTGGTAAAGTTCGAGTTTTAGGCCTAACATTTGAAGCCAGTGGATGTAGAAGTAGCTATCTATGGCGCCACTGTAAGGAATGTGACAGTGGAACTCGATGCAAATGTTATGCTTTTCAAATAGAAAATAACGAAGATGATATTGAAAGTAGTTTGGATTTTAAATCCAAGCTCATTTTAACACAGATGATAAAATAAGAGAATAATTGGGGGGGAAGTTAGAGGACTAAAAAGATATTTTCTGATTCCTAATCCAGATAAAAAAACAATTAGATGACTAAAAAGTTACTTTTGAAAGTCTTACAGGTAGTCTTTTTATAGTTAGTATAAATACCTCAAAATAACATCACATGGAACAACAGATCACATGCATTAGTTTCGACAAAGAGAAACCATTGGCAAATTTGCCTCATTAAAAGGCAAAATCTCTAGCTTTGTAGTAATAGCTAGCTACTTGGTTTTGGATAAGGGATCTATTGTACACAACTTAAAAGTTTAAAAGCAAAACCACAAGCAGTGATAGATGTTACAAATTCAGTGAGAAAGAAGCAAAATGTTTTCGTGTCAGGATCAAAACCAAATGTAAGGAAAGACACTGTATGTGACAACTTACATTTCATACTCATGGAGACATAGCTGTGGTGGTTCCTGCCCCACTGAGTATGATCATGTTGGATCAGATAAGGCAAAAACGACTGGACATACAAATAAAATGGCCTGAGCACATACTAAGATCTTCATTTCTCAGTGTAAATCCAGAAAAATAAGATAAAAACTATCCTTACATATTGAAATAATAAAAATGACATTTTAAAACAGGAAGGGAGTTGAGGGTAGAACACTTGCTTAGGGTTTGGGAAGCTCTGGGTTCAACCTCAGTGCTGAAAGTAAGTAAAGACATAAAATAGAAAAGCGAGTTTTTCTTGACCCAAAGCCCAATCCATAGAAGAAGAATGCAAATGGGAGTACCAGAAAAAAGTTCCGGATGTTTTTACAGTGAGCCACTCACAGTGCAGGACTCAGCCCAGACAGCCACAGTTCATAGGAAGACAGTGTGTCTAGGGACACAGTGGGGAAAATCGTGTGGCAATGGACAAACTTGTAAGCAAACATCAATAAACCCCTAAGAAATGACTACATGGCCACATGGTCACAATGATCTCCCCAAAGACAGAAGGTCACCTTAGGAAGTAGCACTGGAAACTAGACAGAAACATACCATTAAATAAAAAAGAAATGAGCAGGAAAGGGAAGGAATCTTGAAATAAGGGCAGGGGTTTATAAACTAAGAGCAAGTGGATCCAAGCAAACAAATAACAACCCCCTGTTAGAAACTTGAGGGAAATATATATACCTATGTGTCTATGCCTACATCTGTATACATGTGAAGTATAATCTGCAAATATGGTGAATAGTTAAATTTATAAAATTATTATAGTAAGAGACACAGTGCCATTGATCCTCCTCAAATACACATATCCCATTCTTCTTGCCACTTTCTTTTTTTTTTTTTTTGTCTTTTTGAGACAGGGTCTCGCTATGCAGTTGAGGCTGGTTCTGAGCTCACTTTTGTAGCCCAGGCTGGTCTCGAACTCGCATCAATCCTCCTGCCTCAGCCTCCCGAGTGCTGGGATTACAGGCATGAGCCACCATGCCCAGCCTTCTTCTTGCCACTTTCCGAAGCAGTTCTGGAAGTCCTTCTTCCTAAGTGTCCTCAGTTGCACTGTCATGGTTGGTCAACTTGATGCCCTGGATTGGTTAAAAAGTTTTCCTTTTCCCTTCCAAAGTCATTTTAACTTTGGAAAAGAGCCAGAGTTGCACAGTGCAAGATGCAATGAAGAAGGCGGGTGAGGACCCATGTTTATGAGCCTGCTTTTGTGTTGGACGGCACTGGGCATCAAGGTTCACCATATTCATGACCACACCTGTGAAGATAACCATGAAGGAGAACTTCCTGAACTGCTTCCGAGGGGGGTGATCATGACAGTTTGAGTGTACTTAGAGCTAGGCGGGAGTACTGTGGCAGAGATTAAGAGCGATGTGTCTTTGTCAATCACATATTTGTTGTATACATATATGTTCAAATAGAAAAATTTATAGATAAAGAAGATGTCATTCCGGATAGAGCTATAGGAAAAAAAAAAAAAAACAACCCCAAGAAGCTTGACAGAATAATTTTTTTCAAAATAGAATAACAAAAGAAGTAGAAAAGAGGAAAGGAAGATATGTAAGGGCAGATCCAAAAGCACCTCCAGCCATCCAACAAGCAGAATAGCTTAAGTGGAGGAAAGACAACCATTGCAACCATTGGTGAACTTAGCAAGTGAAAACCCAGCAGAGAGGAGGAAAACAGCTATTGGACAGAAAAGACGGAAGGTAGGAAAATGATGCCTGAAAGTTAGAAGGGAGAATGCTGGGGTTATAAGCAAAGGAATGAATCCCAGCTTAACATACTTTTCATCAAAAATATTTGAATTAAATAGGAAATACCTTCAAATGCTTGAGCAAAACAATCCCCTTTAATCTGGAAGTTTATGCTCAAAACTTCACTCAATAGTGAGGATAAAATAAAGACATTTTCAAACAAAAAAGATACATAAAGTTTATGAAACAGAGACGCCCTTGGGGATGGGGGAATGATGAGTCAGTTCAGTAAGAAGAAAGGTACTCCAGGGAGACAGAGAGTCAATGACAGGACTACCGAGGCAGCCCAAATTTCTGCTGTAGAAAAGAGCTATTGAAGAAAAACTTTTTGAAGTGTAATAAAGCTACATCTGAGGATTTATAAGGCAGATGGGTGAGAGCTAAAAGAAGTAAGTAAATATTTAGGTAGAGCTGTATGTTAAGATTCTGGTTTCATCTAGGGCAGGGGAAAAAGACTGGCTCAGTGTACACTGCTTTGGAAAATATACACTCAACAAAGATCAGTACTTGTTAGAGAGAAAGAAAATGAGTGACTTTCAAGCAGTGGTGGGAAAATGGAACAAAAACATGCACGATCCAACTAAATGTTCAAGAGACAGGAGGAAATGGAATGGTAAGAAAAAAATCTTGGAGTTATAAGAATACAGGAAAAGCTGTACTTGATGACTAAATCTCAAATGAAGGATCCTGAATTCAACAAACAGTAATTATACAGCTTTTAGTCAATCATGGACAAGGAAAAAGATAATTTTATTCTATTTAAAAAGGGCAAGTTAGGCTTGGTCAAATAGCTCAGCGGATTAAAGCACCTGTAAGCAGGTGCAGGGGCCTGCCAAGCCTGCCCTGCCCCCAGGGCGTGCAGAGACGGCAGTTGAGACGGAGCGGGTGGCATGTGCCTATCATCCCAGCTCTTGGGAGGCTATAAACAAGCAGATAGGTAGGAGTCCGATCTAGTAGTAAGACCCTGAACACCTTGTAGACCCTGCCCCCAAAATACAAAAATAAATAAATAAATAAATAACAAAAAGAAAAATACAGGGAGACCTTATGACATTAGATGAGCCATACTTACTGACTACATTAACATATATCTTAGGTTAATGACAAAAAAAATAGCTTTCCAAAAGACTACGTGTTCGGAAATTAAAACCACATCAGTTTAACCCATGAATTTAACGGGATTAACAAATATGTAGTCAGAATTGCATTAAAACGATAGGATAGTAACCACACCGTTACTTTAAGGCAGGTTTATATTTTAAGTGTTTTATGGTTGTGGTCCACGCCTCTAATTTCAGCACTCAGAAGCCTGGGGCAGGAGGATGTCATGAGTTCCAGGCCAGCCTGGGCTACAGCATGGGTTCAAGCTCATCCTGAACTGCATAGTGAAATTTTATCTCAAAAAGACACAAACAAGAAAAATAACTAAAAGATTAAAAATAAATCAGTCTTTTTCCACTTGGAAAGCTGGGTGGGGAAGTAACAGAAGAGAGACACTGCAGAGAAGTTTTAACAAAAGTTAAATTAGAACAATGTCAGGGTTATGGTTTATCTATAATGTCCCCCTCCAGCAGTCATATGTGTTCAGTGGTGGGATTTTAGGGCATGCACTACACTTGTCGTCGTTGTCAGGCTGCTGGGCTGATGAGGTTACCTGTGACTGTACTGGGGAGAGAGGGCCTGCTCAGGAGAGGTGGGTCTCTGGGGATGTGCCTGAGCACTGAGTGTCCTTGTTCCCAACTCTGGCTTCTGGCCGCCCTGCATGAGGAGCTTTCCTCTGCTGCACCACCCTCCCACCCCCACCATGCTGCTCCTTCCTTGGGGTTCCTCGATTATGGACTGAGCTCCCCCAAAACAGTAAGCCAATTAAACTTCTCTTTTACATCATGCATGTAGGCACTATGTCCCAGAAAGGAGAAAGTGACTAATACAATGAACAGAACCAGCAGCTGCTTCTTTAAAAAGCCCTATCAAGGGCTAAAGAGATAGCTCAGTGGTCTAAGCGCCTGCCTGGCAAGCTCGAGGACCCAGGTTCGACCCATGGTACTGCATGCTGTGCCAATTCCAAGCTGAGACAGTCACCAAAACTGGGCACGGTGGTGCAGGCCTGTAATCTCAGCACTTGGGAAGGCAGAAACAGGAGGATGGAGTCTGAGCTGCATAATGAGGCCTTTTACCATGTAAATACAAGATTAAAAAAAAATTTAAAAGTCCCATTAAATTAATAATACCATGGAAAAATAAAGGACAAAATAAGAAAGAAGGCATAAACAAACAATGGTTAAAGCAAAGGTAGAATCACACACATAAATGCTGTGAAGATCTTTTATCAAAAGATAAAAATTTTAGGAACATCATTGTATGAAGCAATTGGAAAAATAAATAAGGGAAATATTTTAAAGAAAACCTAAATTGTCAAAGTAAACCCAACACCTACCAAAAGGTATCAGACCCAGCTGACTCTGTGGGCGAAGTCCAGCAGGTTTTTCAGAAACAGATGATTTCCATGGTGTGCAAACCGTCCCAGACAGTACAGGAAGGCGGAAAGCCAGCTACACTATCTTGCAAAGCTAACTTAACAAGGATAGCAAAACTGGGCTCTATTCATATTGGATTTGCTCTGTAACCTTTTTGGCAATAATTTTATAAACAGCTTATCATTTTTGTTGTTCACATATCTGAGAATTTTCTTCCTGTTTTTTATTCAACTGAGTTATTGCTGCTTCAAAGAATAATTTGAAGTTTTTGACATGATCATGAGATCATTTTTACAAACAGGCTTCATCTTTCAAGGAATCTAGTTTTATGCTTGATTTCAATAGTTGTCTCAGACTTTTTGTTTGTAACAATTTATGCAGTGAAGACATACACTCTGAATTATGAGTATTTATTTGGAAAGGCAAAAGAATAGTCTCTAAGGCCCCAATCACCATACATCAAGTTCCCTTTCATCTTCCTACATTTTTCAGATATCTTCTGCATGTAAGTGAGGAAGAGCTACACAGATGTTAGACATTACAGGAATGGCCACTCTGGTATGACAAGTTGGAGGAATAGCTCTGTCTCTAATCCCAGGGAAACATGCTTTCTCTTTGCAGTTTCTCTGTCTACCTATGCTTCTGAGATCACTGCTGGAAGGAGAACCAGGGCTTGCATGAATACATTCACTGCTCATGAGCTAGGGGGACAGCGAAGTGGCTCTGTCCAGGGACAAATGCATTCTCCAAGCTGTTGCTGCTTTTTCTTACTTCTTCTTGGCATTTACTTTCCTATAAACTCAGGAAAGTAAATGCTAAAGTAGCAGCAGTGCGTGTCCCTACTAGGTGGCAGGAATCCAGCTTCAATCATGACTTTTTCCCCCTTGATCTCGGGTGGGCTGTGCCTCTAGACCCCTATTAATGAAGTAGGATTACTAGAGCTCTGCAACACAAGGTTGTCAGGGAGAACATGTTGTGCAGAACACACCATGCTATTTAGTACAGCTTCCGTTATACATGGCTGGTATTCTGTATAGGTGGGTTGCCTTCCTCTTCAATACTGTCTAGGCAAGCATGAAACAAGATTACTCGATGGTAGTGTTCTTTTTCAACATTTGTTTTGGGTGTCAAATGATGTATCGACAAATGAATTTTACAATTATAAATCACTAGGAGTTGTCTATAAAGTACTTAGAGCCATGACTGTCAAAAATTGAAAAAAAAAAAACTAACTAATTGATAACTTCCATCTTCTTATGTGCAGGAGCTTACTTTTAATTTAGTGGCCCCGACACAATATATAGTCATCTGTTTGAAAAACACAGACATATATTTTGGGAGATTACTAACAAAATATTAAAAATGTGTACTAGGCAACTTTCCATGATGGCCAACAGTACCCGACAAGCACAATTTAAAGGAAGAGGAGTTTAATTTGGCTCACAATTTAGGGGATTCAGTCCATGGTCAGGGAGAATCCAAGACAGAGACATAGCAGACAGCTGTGGTGGAATAAAGACATGTATAGCATGGCATCCAAGATGCAGGAAAGGAGAGCAAAGGAGCCAGGGACAAAAACACACTCTTCCAACTCATGCTCAGTGACCCGCCTCCAACTCAGCCCCACTCCCTAACAACATATTGAATCATAAACTCATTAATAGACCAATCCTCTGAGGAGTATAGTGCCCCAGTGACCTGGTCACCTTCCAAAGGCCTCAGGTCTGAACACAGGAGGCTTTGGGGGGAATATTTAGTTCTAAATCATAACAACATAACTGAGCACTTCTAGGTAGACAAGGAACATTCACTTTACTTGTGTTTCATAACTTACTTGTGAAACATTCATAATTTATTTATGTTTGCATCAAAGCCCAGGGAGTTAGTCCAGTAAAATATTATCATCCCCGTGAAGAAGACTAAGATTCAAAGCTTTTCAAGGACTGCTGGAAGACGACTGTTAGAATGTGGAACATGGCTTTGCTGGTTCTTGACACCACTTCGATAACTTTCCTCGCAGCATCTTGAGCTTTAGGAGAGTGTGTGGGCTGATAGGAAAGGGACAGAGAGGTCATGTGAGAGTCACTCGGCATTATCCTGCAAGATTGAAAATATGCAAAATCCATGACCTTGCAACTCTGCCTCCAGGCGTGTTCCCTGGGGAACCACTCCTCAGGTGCACAAGGGCAGACTGAGAACGTGCATTTCAGCACCTTTTGGTTGGAGCAAAATTGGAAGTGAGGAAAAGTTTTTTTCTGGAAGATTGAGTAAATAAACTCCTTTTTTGTCGGATGATGAAATGTTATCTAGTGATTAAGATAAAGGGTTCGCTCTCAGAAATACGGTATTGAGTGACAATGGAAATAGTAGAGTGATATATATTCTGATAATATTGATATAATATTTTATTTTATTTTATTTATTTATTTATTTATTTATTTATTTTTTTTTTTTTTGTCTTTTTGAGACAGGGTCTCGCTATGCAGTTGAGGCTGGTCCTGAGCTCACTTTTGTAGCCCAGGCTGGTCTTGAACTCGCACCAATCCTCCTGCCTCAGCCTCCCGAGTGCTGGGATTACAGGCATGAGCCACCACGCCCGGTGATATAATATTTTAAATGTAGGATGCCAGACACTGTTTGCAAACATGCAATTTTTTTTTTTTTTGTAAAATAGGGAAACATCAATTAGAGAAATGCATATCCATTTCAGTGTGGTGTTTGCTTCTGAGAAGAACATGGTGGTGTCAAGGTGGGGAAGGAAGACTTGCCTTGATTTTAATTTCTTCAGTCTCTTTTTAAATGTAAAAATAAAAAAACAAACATGAAAATGTTCATATTTGTTCATTTCTGCCATTGGCACATCAATGTATTTCTTTATTCCTTTTTATGTGTCATTTAATATTTAAAAATTAAAAAGAGAAAATACTTGTTTAGAACATAGAGGAGTGATCAAGAACATGAATTTTAAAACTTGACCTGCTTTGAGTCTCAATTCTGTCATTTTCCTTTCTTTATTTTTAATCGTATTTATTTATTTATTTATGCATTGGTACAGGGCCTTAGGGCCAGCCAAGTATCTCAGTGGATCAAAGCGCCTGCAAGCAAGTACAGAGGCCAGGGTTTTGATCCCTTGGCCTGTGGTGGCAGCCCCGCCCCTGAGGCACACTAAGCTGGCAATTGGCCATGGTGGTGTGCTCCTGAGATCTCAGCTCTTGGAGGCTATAAACGGGTGAATCATTATGAGTCCAGTCTAGTAGTGAGACCCTGAACACCCTGTAGGCCCTTCCCTAAAATAAAATTTAAAAAAGTGTATTTTGCTCTTGATATAGGACCTTGCTACGCAGCTTGGACTCATAGTGATCTTCCTATCTCAGACTCCCTAGGGATTACAGGTGTGCATCACCACACCTGGTTTTGGTGGCCAGCATGGTGCATCTGGGATTTCAGGGCTCGCGTGGCACGTGGTGCCGGAGATCAAACCTGGGTTCTTGCTCTTGCTGGGAAGGCATCCAGCTCTGAACTCTAGCATAACTATTTCTGAGACATATTTTCTGTCATAGAAAATATAGTGTCAAGCAATAACCTGAAAGATCATTTATCTTTATCCCAGAAAAGATGTTTCCTAATCTTTTCCCCTAATCTCTCTTAGGTTTAACCAAGCTGCTGTGTTTTTCATAACTCCTACTGATTCTAAATTCCACTCTTTGTAAAGATAGGGCACCTGTCCCTTCTCCTTACATGTCTTAGCAAAGGGGCTGTTAAGAAGACAAATTTTCCAGAGTGGCTTAGAGGACCACAGGATCAATATGATCTTTCTGAGACCAACATGGTTCATTTCCTATAAGAAATTTCCAAGGTCCTTTGTAAAAAATCCCACATGTATTTTGGTGTCCTCTGTCATGTTTAACCTGGGGTGTTGTCTATGAATGTCTTAACACAGCATGAAATCCACTTCCTGCTCAGTTACTCAAAACATGAATTGTGTTTGCTATTGGTAATTTATATGACCACGAAGAACCACTGGTTGGCTTCTGCAATGGGTTCTAAGTGATGGTTTGCACAATACTTATCTCAGAAGATGCCACACATGTGTCACACAGAAAATAGTCTCATGTGTGCCCCTCCAGTCCATGAAGTGGTTGGATTGGATGAACCTAGGTGGTTCTGATGTCTGAAAGACTAAAGAGATATCAATCCTGGCTAGGTTAGCAGATGTCAGGTTCTGTCCTGTGCTACTCCAGCTTGTGAATTCTGCGAGGTTCATATTGTTTTATTTTCCCATCTCAATATTGCATATTGGGATGCATCTTTAATTGTGGGGGTCCTACCATTCACTATATCTTTTTCCCCACATTTTAATGTGACTAGGGAAAGCGCATCTATTTTGAGAGCTTGAGAGATTTTCGCATTTGTCATCAGCCCTGTCTTCCCAGGGGCTCATCCTTTGCATTCCTGTAATCTCTCCCGCATTGGTCCACACTAGTCAGAGTGTCACTTCCTGAATGAAATGGAATGGGGGCAGAGAGTCACAGAATCTGTCTCAGCACTCTCCCTTGTTACCCAATAGGTTTTTGGAAACCTTTTAACTTTCATGGTCCCAGTATGCCCCACACTCGGCACTGGTATGTCCTGCCCTGTACACTGCCTAGAACAACTCTGACAGTCCAGTGACTACACATGTGAAAGTGCTTTGTACCCCCTGGTGACACACAAGGCACCCACTCGTGGGTCAGTGTCATGGTTGGCTTGGCGAGCGGTTCCTAGGAAGGATCTTTGCTAAAACCACATGGTTTAAAGATAGGATTTCC
Source organism: Myocastor coypus (assembly GCA_004027025.1). NCBI lineage: Eukaryota > Metazoa > Chordata > Mammalia > Rodentia > Myocastoridae > Myocastor > Myocastor coypus. The sequence goes on along the minus strand of PVJA010003472.1, from coordinate 70,718 downwards.
ATGATTCCAGTGAACTTGTTTTGTTTTATCCAAGGCTGACATATTTCCACTATAATGCATCTTTTAGCCTTGAATGTAGCACTCAGTTTGGATTTGAAGCAAATTGGGAGTTAAGAGTTTTATTCCTGGTCCTGCCTCTGACCTTGATCTCTGTTCAACCTTGTGTAAATTCAGCTTCCTGGAGGGCACGCTGTCCAGACAGGGAACATTTTGCGATGGTTTACCTTGGATTTGAAACATTTCCCCAGTGATTTATGTCTCTGACATGGTCTCATTTTATATAACCCCAAATAAAGCCTGGTGTGTTTCCCTTGGCCTCTTTGAAATCACCAGAGTGACTAACTCCATATATTCAAGCCTTGCAGATCTCCCCAGAGCAGATCCCCTTATGTACACCAAGCCAGGTCTGCTTTGTTGATTAGCTTGGTGATCTTTTGGATTTCTTTGGGACTTGGACCTTGGGTTCTCATGGTGAAATAAGCCAAAGAGGATGGAAACTATAAATTGATCTTTACAGTTGATGCTCCTGTATTCACATCCTAGATGCTGGTCTTCTGATGCAATTTCAGATCTTTCCACAGTAATCTGTGAGTACGCAGTGTGAGCCACATGGGGTTCACAGAGCAGTGGTGGCTTTCTAGCCCAGTGTTTCATCCACTGAGGATGTATGGGTAACCCCCAGGTGCCAGTTCTTCTCATTACAGAGGACACTGCTGAATTTTTTGTCTTTTGTAGTAACTGATTGAGACAGCCATAAACCAACCATCATGTTGTTCCAGGCTCTTCGAGTGCTGTTTCCACAGAGCCGTCCTTTAATCAGTGCTTTGGGATGGAGGAGATAAGCAAAGGGTGAATCCTAATCTTTGCCTTCCAGGAAATCCCAGTTTTACTGGGGAAACTTAAACTCAGCAGACAAGGACATTATACATTAGTAGAATTGAGTCTCAGTGTAAAGAGAACTATGAGGTTTGCAAGCATATGGAAGCCCAGTCTGACTGACCCTGTAGAAAGTGGAGGAAAAAATAGACTTATGCTTCAGCTAAATCTGTAAACGTGCCTTAAATGAGTTAGGATAGCTGGTGCTACTTGGAATGCACATCTGCATATGGGTGAGTAGGCTTTTTACTGGGGCAGCTCAGTCATGGAAAAAGGATAAGAAAATTGGATAACTTGAGGCCTCTGCCCAGCACTGGACAGCTGTCCCCAGATGATGCACATGCTGATGCTTTGAAATTTTACTGAGATGTTGCGATGGATGGATGACCTGGGACAGAGAGGAGAGAAATGACTAACAATCTGGCTTTCATCCCTACAGTCTCTGAACTAATGTCAAGCAATTGCTGGATTAGCTGTTCCTTGAAAATCCACATCCTTTTGTGCCCTGGCTTCTTCTGAGATCTTTGCCACACTGAAGGAGTCCAACATGGCCACCATCAAAGGCCACATCCTGATTTTACATTTGATGACTTTCCTATTTCAGGTTCAAGTGACTGAATCCATTACAGACGCACTGGCAGGTGTACGGCTCACATCCTTCAGGATTAAATGAGATTTAAGTGTAGCCATGCACGTAGTCTGCTTTAAATTGAAGACAGTGTGTTTCTACTCCATGCAGATGAGCACATCTGTACATGCTTGAGATTGACAGTCAACTTAAGAGCATTTCCCATCACCCTTTCTTTCTTATTGATTTTGCTGAGGCTACTTTTTTTTTTAAGTCTTGGAATGCTTTGAGCCAGCTCATTCCTTCCCTCAAATGTCAAGTTCTTTTCACAAATCAGCATTTCTGGTATTTTCTTTGGGGGTGAATGCAGTTCAGAACCATGTCTATATAACTGAATGATGTGGAGAATTTCAGACAATTCAACGGTAAGTGATGTTTCCTCTCAGTTATCCCAATAGCCAGCGGTTCTCAACCTGTGGGTCTCGACCCCATCGGGGGTCGAACGACCAAAACACAGGGGTCACCTAAAACCATTCTGAATCATAACTGTAGCAAAATTACAGTTTTGAAGTAGCCACCAAAATTATTTTTTTGGTTTGGGGTCACTGCAACATGAGGAACTGTATTGCGGGGTCATGGCATTAGAAAGGTTGAGAACCACTGGCTTAGGTAAATGTTTTAGAAAGACTTTTGTCTGAAGTCATTTGGGTTAGTAACTCAGTTCTCCATGCTACTTTGCACAAACAATGTGTATATATATATATATATATATATATATATATATATATATATATATATATGTATATATATATATATATATATTTGTAAAGGGTCACTAATCGTTTTTATAAATCAGCAAGCATAAAGGATTTAATCCTTTGTTTTGTGGAGAAAGAAAACTTAGCAAAGCATCTTGTGTCCCCTCTTTACCCCATTATATTCTCAGAAGCAGCTGCTGCTGCCTTGGCAACGACGCAACATTTACTTGCTGGTTTTGGGACATTAATGTCCAAACTTGGCTGAGCTGCAGGGATCCTGAACTTCTTGGAATGCAAAGATACTAGCCATGGGTCATGGGCCTGCGAGGCACCTGTGAGTGTAATATTCTTAATCATGTGCATGCAGAGAGCTCTCCATTCCCACCGATTGTGTTCTATGCTCAAGAGACTACAGTGGTCTTTAAGTATAACCAATGCAAAGATGAAGGCCAGGACACACAGCTTCCACAGAGCCAGGGGTCTCTTCTGAAATTCCCCAAAGACTGAGAGACTTGCCTCCTACATATGTTCTTTTATCCAACCAGCTTCGTGCTTAACTTGGAAAAAAGTGAAGCAGCCTAGACCAACAAATATTTTTTGACTCCTTTATTCTTGAGAATTTTAACCCAAATTCAATCCATCTCCAAAGTCTTTTTTTTTTTTTTGTCTTTTTGAGACAGGGTCTCACTATGCAGCTCAGGCTGGCCTTGAGCTCACTTTTGTAGCCCAGGCTGGTCTCGAACTCGCACCGATCCTCCTGCCTTAGCCTCCCGAGTGCTGGGATTACAGGCGTGCGCCACCACGCCCGGCTAAAAGTCTTTATTATTATAAAGTCTCAACGTATGGGTCATGACCCCAGTGGGGGTTGAATGACCAAAACACAGGGGTCGCCTAAAGCCATTCCAAATCATAACTGTAGCAAAATTACAGTTTTGAAGTAACCACCAAAATTATATTTTGGTTTGGGTTACCGCAACATGAGGAACTATATTGCGGGGTCACAGCATTAGGAAGTTTGAGAACCACTGCTTTAGGAGAAAATGGCTTCCCATATTGGCTGCCTTGGGTGTCTACCATTGTTCCACCTTCTTCAGGCCTGAGAACTGTGCCAGAGGACAGGAGAACTCTAACGGTACTGCAATGGAAGGTGTCAGCTCGATGACTTCCATCTCTAAAGCTTCCAGGGTTCATGATCGAAATGGCCCTCTGTGCTCTGGTCCCTACCAGCCATTCTCATCTTAGCACTTGTCACACATGACCTTGGATTGTATCCCCAACAATTCCAAGCCATCTCAATGAACCATATTCTTTTTTGCTCCTCTGTTTGTAAGTGCTCCTTCTACTTGAAGTGGCCTTTGTCCAATAGCTGCTCTTTACTCTTCTCCACTCCCCTTGCCTTCTAAGTTGCTTTTAAAATGTGTCATTTTCCCCAAGAAAGGCCTCCCCAAACCCCACGTGTCCAGCCTTTTCCTGTTAGCAGAAGTGCACACACTATATTGCTTGACAGTTGTTTGGTTCTGTGCTTGTCTCTCCTGTTAGACTTTGGGCTCCTTTAAGACAGATGCTGAGTTCCTTTTATCTTTGTTTCTTTTGCTCATGCTTGGTTCAGGGACTTCTACAGAGTTCATGTTCAAAATAAACACTGAGTAAATTGAATGAATACATAGGATAGTCCCTGGGTGGGGAGGGGATGATCCTTTTTGATTGAAGTTATATTCAATAGTGAGTAGAGAATAATCCTCATAATCACACTAGTCCTTTTCTAACTGAACAATTGGAATCTGACAAGTGTTTCCAATGTGTGTAACCCTTGCAATAATACTATAAGATAGGTACTGTGATTATCCCTATTAAAAGTTAAGGGGAGCCAGGCGTGGTGGCGCACGCCTGTAATCCCAGCACTCGGGAGGCTGAGGCAGGAGGATCGGTGTGAGTTCGAGACCAGCCTCGGCTACAAAAGTGAGCTCAAGGCCAGCCTGAACTGCATACTGAGACAATGTCTCAAAAAGACAAAAAAAAAAAAAAAAAAAAAAAAAAAAAAAAAAAAAAAAAAAAAAAAAAAAAAAGTTAAGGGGATATTTGTGGTGAGAATTATAACAGCAATAGTTAAAATATCAAATTATAAAAAGACAACTTCTCAAGAAAAAAGTTAAGTGACTTTTCTTAAGGCCGCACATGGTCATAAAAAGTAGAGTCTGGGATTACTAATGCCAATGTAATGGGCTTAATCAATGACATCTTATTTTTTTGGAGATGTGTATAGCAACTAGCCATGTTGGCTATCAAATGAAATTCTCTCCAATGCAATTAGAGTTGAAATTACTCTAGTGGGAAAAGTCTAAAAGCAGTCAAATAAAAAAATATTTCATTCAGCCTCAGTCTGGCAGCATCTGTATGCACATGGGCTCCAAAGGCAGGAACAGCTTGTTAATTTGGCATTTAACGACCAGAAATTCCTATTAGCAATTATTGCTGGGAAGAGTAATTGATGCATAATGGGGGCCCCAGGGTATTTGTGGTCCTGAGGTATCTTCTGAATCATCAAAGAAAATTGAAATCATGTTCAATCAAAATCTATCATTCAGTTTGGTTTATTGTCTTTGAAGCTTTGGGATATTAGTCACCTCGGAATAACTTCTATAAACTTAACTATATTAAATAATTTACTGATCCTAAAACCCCGTTAAAGAGTAGTTTTACTGCAATTTCAAACTCAATTATTTTTCTTTAAAGGAATGTTAATATGATGTAATTTCTGCAATACAAGTGCAGGAGAAAATGTTAACTCATGGTATCTCTTGGCAATTATATACTTTTCAATGAATGGACATCATTTGTTCATTGTATAAATATTTCCCAAGCAGGTACTTGTACTGGGTGCTGAGGCTGCAGGGATAGTTAGGATCTGCACAATCCCTACCCTTCCAATGGGACCAAGATCCTTGAAAGGTTTGAGTGCTTAAGAAATTAATTCTGATTCCCAAAGACAAATGCTGCTGTGGAGATGGCTGCGACTTTGAGGCTGAATTAAGTAAGTTCTAGAACTGAATTAACAGCCAAACGTGGTATAGAAAAAGCAAAAGTGTGGGTCATCTTGAGGGCTGAGAGGCAGAACAAGGCCGCGATGGTATGGGGCTGTCCCTGTAGGCCGGTCCATGTGGCTTTGCCAGGTGTCGCACGCTGGCAGGACAGCTGAGTTGTGCAAGTCTGAACTTCATTCTGTAGAGAGGCGAGAAGCAAATGGAGTTCCTCTGCGTGCTAATACACTGGTGGTGTTGGCAGCGTGTTGGAGCCTGGCAGGGATCCTCCTGCACTTCAGAGAAAGTGTTGTACCTGACTTTCATTGTCCTCTGTTGGTGTTGGATGGAATGGCAAGACGGGTAGAATAACTGCATTTGCCACCTCCTCTGCAAAATGGAAAGCCATCAGCCAATAAATTAATGAACATTTATTGGTCACTTGGACAAAAATATTGTGAAAGAAAGAAAGAAAATCAGGAGAATCCTAGGTCCTGTTCCCACGGTGCATCTGGGAAGAGTCCATCCAGGGCAGTCAAGAGCAGAGCAGAGCCACGAAGAGGCGAAAGCCAAGCTTTTCTCTGTGCTTCAGGCTTCAGTGTAGGACACGCTGGCTTTTTCCATGACAATATCAAGGACATACTGGGTGAGCCAGAGAGAGTTCTCGTATCATTCCTCCAAAGTCCTGGTGACTCGACACAATCAGGGCTTAGGGGGAAAAGCCCAACAGCCTAGAAGCTCAAGCAAGCAGGTCCCAAGCAGAATGAGGGTCAAGCAGAGAGGAGAGGTGCAGGCCAGGAATATGGGTTTTAGGTCTCCAATTCCTTCCTGCTAAGAGCCTCATCAAGGGTCCAAAGCTTGCCTTGGCTCTTGCTGCAGATTGGCAGCTCACTTGCTTAGACCACTGCAGAGCTGGGATTTGTTTGCTTTGAAGTTCCCTCCAAGACATACTTAGACAGCAGATCTAAACCTATACACTCTCTTTCCAACAACTGTTGGATCCTCGAATTCCTTGATGCTTGAACTCTTTTCCCAGGGTGTCCTTCAGCAACATAATCTTTGCTTTGCTGAACGAGAAGGGCCTTTGGCTGGATTGCTTTCCCACCTCCCTGTCAGATATTACATCTGTTTTCTGGAAATGGCTCATTCCAGCTTGTTTATTTATGATGGGCTATGTGGTCAGCTGCAACTTAGTTTGCAGTTTTTTGGTAACATTTATTGTTTTCATCTGATTAAGAAAAAGAATGTGTGCCAATGGTTAAAAATTTGGAAAATATGGTGAACTATTAAAATAGAAATTGAAGCCACTCATAATTCTATCACCCAGAGCTAATCATTGTGAATGCTTAGGATATTTTTTCAGGCTTTTAAAAATCTAGGCAAATGTACAGTGAATGTGTCTTTATATCTTCCTACACAAAAATGTAATGGTGATAGAATTTCATTTCATTCTGATCTTTTCACGATTTCAACTAACAAAGACACCTAAATATTTCCCACTATTTTCATTATATCTTCAAGAATAAGTTATCGTGGAAGAAATTAAAATCACTGGAGTATATATGCATTTAATGACTTGCAGCAACAGTGCCAATTTAAATTTCCACTAGCATGAAAATCATGTCACTGTACCCTCAGGCGTCATTCACTTCAGTGTGATAATTTAGGAGACTAAAACAGTATCTTGTTAACAAGTCCCTCTTCTTGGGTTGCTGGTGAGCTTTACACTCTTTAATAAGAAGTCAGTTCCAGAAGTCCCAGTCCCTGGTTGCCTTCATGTCACTTATATTTATCTCCCACGATACTGGCTTGTTGCCTGCCTACCTGGGTTCTAGGCCCTTTTTGAATCTGTACAGGCTGTTAACCCTCTGTACTACGTATTTGATCCCTTCACTTCACAAGCATGTCCTCACTAAATATTTATTGAGAATCCATGATATTTCCAGCTTCTTAAGATAGAGATAGTTGGAGGAAAACCTCTAGAAGTCCAAAATATAAAGGCATGGGCATAAAATACAGAGTTTGTGTTACATCAAGCAACCAATGTTATCACAATCCATGTACTACGGATCAGATTAAGGACTGAGTATGATCAAGAGAGTCATGTTTTTCTCCTTTCTGTGGCTGTTACTTGTTGTGCAGAGCAGTTTTCTATGTTGTTATAATGTGGTGGGTAAGTTCAAGGCAGCTTCACACTGTGCCTGAGGACATGGCTCTGGAGCTAGACAGCCTGGGCTGCCAGTAACTAGCTGTCCTCTGGAGATTACAGGGAGGCCAGTTAGCCCTTTTGTTCTTCAGGGCCCTGCACTGGGAGCCAGAGTCACCCATGCGGTATTCCGCACAGTCATGTCAACCATTTAGGACAAGGCCTTGCATGCGGTGAGAGCTCGCACAGGCCTCTTGCTTTCCTACAAGACTATTTTGAAGGGAAAGGATGGTTTGGGCTACAGGGTATGTCCCTGGATTGGAACTTGGGAGTCACAGAGTGAGGTCCTGGGAACTTCTTTAGAATGAGGAAAGGGCCTAGGTCAGGAGGATGAGGCCACAGGTGACAGGTCTGGCAGTGGACAGTGGAGCTGTGGACATCTCAGGGTGTAGTGCCCACATAGAGGGGCAGTGTGGACCAGGTCCCCTGTGAAGAACAATGGTGTCTCCCAGAAAACTAAAGGAGGTCCTGATGAGTAACAGGGAGTCCTTGTGTAATCTGTGGCTGTGTAGCAACATTCTTTAAGTTTAGTGACTTTGAAACACAAAGGTTTGTATAGCAAAACAATTAGTTTTTGTATCTCCCAAGGTCAGTCACATCCCCTCAGGATTTACTTTGGAACCATGCACAGTGCTTTGTAGAACTGTTGTCAGTGTCAGCCATCTGGATGACTCACGGCCATTGCTTGACTGGTTTGCTCTCTGTGAAAGCCTGAGAGAATATTTTTTCTCTAGGTGACTCTCCTTTGGCACACTATATATCTTCAATCCCTTTCTTCCATAGCCTCATAATCTCCTTGAACAGAAAATTTGGGAAACCACTGATTTATAGTCTGTTACAGCACAGGTTCTCTTATGTCCTGAGTCCTCACTGACCTTGAAGGACTAGGACCAAAATATTGGCTATCCTTGTAGCCCTTCTTTTTCTCTAGTATTTTTGTCTATAAACTTATATTCTTAGCCCTCTAGAAGAGAAAACAGTTCAAATGATTGGATTTTTGATCAGACACACAGAGGCCAGAGGGCACTGTACACCAGTGTGGAACGGTGGCTTCACAGGGCCAAACGAGACAAACCATGAGCAAAAGTTTGATACCCAGCAAAAACATCCTTGAGAAATGAAAAGTTTTCTCTGAGGAAGGGACATTGGAAGCCATTGTCACCAGCCTATTTGTGGGGAAACAAACCCAAATGATTTACCCCAGGCTCAACCAGGAACTCACAGCTTGCCAGATGGGGAAAGAGCAGCAGACACGGTGAATATAACAAACTCAGACTATTTTTCATCTTAAAATTCTTGCAAAGTTCATTTGCATATTGAAGGGAAAGTCAGTAACAGCATCCAAAGGGACAAGAATCCCATGGAAACGTGACACAGGACAGTAGCACCAAAGGACAGAATACAGGGATCTGTCTGGTTGCAAGTTTTCTGTATTTTACTAGAAGTAGTAAAATATTCATTCTTAAAGGAATGGTGAAATTTGGGGCCTGAGAATTGCTATTCAGAGGACAACTATTATAAAAATAAAACAAAAAGACATAACCAGAACACCAGTAGGGAAATTAAAATGTGACAATAAAAAATTAAAAGAATCAAAAAGTCAGAAAGGTGAAAAACCTATTAGAGCAGACAAACAGAAAACAAATAATGAAATAGTACATCAAACCAGAGCGAATATATTAGTACAGGACACAATAGTACTTATGTTTGAGATTAATTCTTCCCTTTCAAATTTCCTAAGACAGCAGCTTAGAATATTTATTTGTTCTAATACTAGTCAAAATTTTAAATAAGCATTTAATGCAAAAAATTACTACAAGAATATTACCAGGGAGGCACTGTAAAATTATGTGAAACAGTTACTCACCAAGAGACATAATTCTAATTGTATCTGTATCTAAAAATAGAAACTCAACACTAGGAGTCGGACCTATGTAGTGAGACCCTGTATACCCTGTGCATCCTGTCCTAAATTCATTAAAATATAAGTAAGTAAATAAATAAAGAAAGAAGTAAATAAAGAAATTTAAAACATTAAGTGAAACCTATTAGCACAATACGGAAAAACAGGCAAACTCATATATACAGGAAACTTCAATATTTCCTTTCTCAGTATTAATGAGGAATCAGGAAGAAAATTAGCAAAAACATAGTGGGCTTGAATATCACCAGTCAGCTTTGTTTGGTTGACATTTACAAAACCAACTGCCAAACAGAAACAATATCATGTATGTATGTATGTATGTATGTATGTATGTATGTCTTGCTACATATTTATGTATGTCTTGCTACACAGCTCTGATTTGTAGTGGTCCTCCTACCTCAGCTTCCCCAGCACTGGGATTACAGGCGTGCACCACCATGCCTGGTTTCAGTGGCTGGCTCAGTGTGCCTGGGGGCTGGGCTGGAGCAGCATGTGGTGCTGGGGATCGAATCCCAGTCCCTGAGCTTGCCAGGCAGGCACTTAGACCACTGAGCCATCTCTCTGACCCCCTAGGCCAATTTCTTGACATATCTAACATTCTGATGAGTCTCTCTTTGACTTCATGTAATTTGAAAGAAACCTCAGGATTTGGAATCTCCTCCACTTGAGTTTTCAGAGGACTTAGGATGCAGTCGCCCACTTCTCCCTACCATGTCTTTGTTCCCCTCGCCCACTTTGCCACAGCCCTGGGAGCAGCACACAAGCTGGGTGTGAAGCAGTGTGCAAACCTTGGAGTGCACATGAAGCTCAGCGTTCTCATGTCTGTAACCAGAGTAGTGACGGGAACATGGTGTCCTCTGTCTGGGTGGCTGGATAAGAAGGTGCCAGGTGCCTCATAAACACCTGTTATGTTAGGGGAGGTCAGAAATGCCAGGGGAGGCCTAGAAACACTGTAGAAGTAAAGTGTGAGCAAATTAAGAGTGTGATGAGCGGAACCAGGAGTTGGATCTTGTGTAAAGTGGAAGGGGATCAAGAGATGGAAGGAAGGGGTGGGAGGGTGGTGGAAGGGGAGCGAGGAATGCAGAGGTGTTCTGTGCGCAGACCCATGACCCGTGCCATCATGGACTGCAGGCTTGTGCTAGCAAGTGCCATGTTAGATAAGCAAAGCAGGAAGAAATATTCTAGGGGGTTCTGGTTTATATTTTGGGGGAGAGGTCAGGTAAAAAATTCTTCAGCAATGACTGAAGTACCTAGACTTCACTTTTGTGTTGTGGCCTTGGACCCAGAAGTCAAAAGGTGTTTCAAATGACTGTGCACAAGCACACACAACCAAACATATGCAGGCATGCACACATGCACTCACACACACACACATGCATGCACACATGCATGCATGCACATACACTTAAATTTTTCACCTGTTTTCTTATCAGAGATATCTTTGAAAAAAACATGTTTCTTAAGTCAGAATTTCTAAAGTGGTCATTAATAAATTCTAGGAATCCTGAAACAAGTTGACAGGTGTTTGAGAGAATTTTTGGGGGGAAGCAGGGACTGTGATGAGAAGTCAACAGTGATAGTCCAAAGGCCAAGTTCAATTCTCTCTCTGCTTTTGTGGCTGTAGTTTCACTGGGTCTCAGCGGTGGCTCTTTGTGTATGCATCAACTATATGTTCAGACTGTGAAGATAAAGCAGTCACATCACAGTCTGTATAGCCCATGCTCTAAGCTCATTAACATTTGGCTTTTAGCTGGGCGTGGTGGTGCACGCCTGTAATCCCAGAACTCGGGAGGCTGAGGCAGGAGGATCAGTGCAAGTTCAAGACCAGCCCAGACTACAAAAGCGAGCTCAAGGCTAGGCTGAACTTCACAGCAAGACCCTGTCTCAAAAAAAAAAAAAAAAAAAAAAAAAAAAAAAAAAAAAAAAAAAAAAAAAAAAAAAAAAAAAAAAAAAAAAAAAAAAAAAAAGACAAAAAAAATATTTGGCTTTTATAGAAAAACTAACCAGTTCCTGACCCAGTGGGTGCTTTGCATCCTTTAACTGGAAGTAAGCTCTCCTCTAGGCATTGGGCACGTCTTAGTCGCCTGGAGTCACAGTTATTTTGTTTTCAGGGGCCTCAGCATCCAGTGTTGGTATTTAGATCATGGCGGATCTTGCTTCAAATCCAGGTTTTGCTATTTCAATCAGACCTCGATTTCCCCACCTAGACATGGAGGCAGTAGGATATCAGCTTCATAGTAAGAGCTCCACAATTTGTAGCCCCACTAAAGTTTTATTTGGAGGTTGTCTCTTGTATGCTACAGTCCTGCTGGACTGGAAAGACTCACTTTGGCCTTGAAATACAACCACTCTGTGCTTTACAAACTGACCTGATCACTCCACCTGATGCATGAAGGTGGTATTTATTGATTGATTGATTGATTGATTGACTGATTGATTGATTGATTTGGTACTGGGTCTCACTGCGCAGCTCAGACTCATAGTGATCCTCCCGTCTCAGTCTCCCCAGCCCTGGGATTATAGTCGTGCACCACCATGTCTGATTCTGTTGGCTGGTAGGGCGTGTGTGGGGCTCTGGGGCTGCATGGCGTGTGGTAGCAGGATTGGAACCCAGGTCCTTGTACTCCCCAGGCAGGCCCTTAGATCACTGAACTACCTCGCCAGCCCCAAGAATTTAGTCCTTAATATTCTTAGTGCAGATGAAAGGCACACAGGCTGCCAATTAGATTTCCCTACTGCTCTTGTCTCGAAGACCATGACTCCTACGGGAATGCTTCACTGTCTGAACTCTCCTGGCTCAAAAGTGGACCAGAAAACAGAATCCAAACGTGTGTCCATGTGCATCTGCCAGGAAAACTGCTCCAACTGGACGTGATGACAGGTGAGAGAGCTGGCGGGCAAGCTGTGTGGTATCACAACTCTTTTTTAATACAGTGGCAGCTCATTCTGTAAACATGTTATGCATTATCACAGTCATTTCCCCCAGAGGAAGTGATGATTTCTTCTAAGAAAGTAGAAAAGCCTGAGGAGAGGGCTGGTGTGCCCGAGAAGCTTTGCAAAGTGCCTTCACAGGCAGAGAGGCTAGAGAGCAGAAAGCACTGAGAGAGTGGACTGCTGGACACATCTGTTTGCCATCATTTTGTCCTTTATCTGCCATGTGTTTAATTTTTCTTTATGGATGAGAAAATAAGAAAATTAGTAGAATTATGTTGATTTGTGTTATGCATAAGGGACTTCCTAGGACTGCTTGGTGACACAGAAGTTACTAGGGTTTAAGAAAGGACTATGAACATGTTATAATGATGCTCTTTTAAGACAAATGACTGGGCCAGTGAGGTGGCCCCGTGGACTACGCACCTGCTTAGGCAAGCGCAGGGACCAGGATTTGATCCTCAGCACCATATGCTGCACAGACCCCCAGGTACACTGAGCCAGCCACTGAGACCAGGCATGGTGGCACATCCCTTGTAATCCTAGTGCTGAGGAGGCTGAAAACAGGAGTATCACCATGAGTCTGAGCTGTGTAGTGAGACCCTGTACGAAATACATAAAATTAAATAAATAAATTGGTTCAGTTTAATTAAATCAGTGACCATAGACTCTCAGTCACTGAACCCTTGCCTAATAACAGGTTTAAGGAATGAGGTAAGCTCAGGTAAGGCAGCCAGGTGGGCTTGTGTGCTGTCCCACGTGGGTCTCCAGTGCTGATCTCCCCCACCTCAGGCCTCTTACTGCTTTGCCTCCTGCCTTCCCAGACCTCGAGTCCTCTCGTCTCCAGGGTCCTCTGGCTCCAGGGTGCCAGCTTCCTCTCCCTATTGGCCTGAGTTTCCTGGCACAGCCTGCTCTTGCATTCTGCTAATTCTTCTCTATCCCCACTCCAAATGGACCTCCTTTGAAGGTGTGCATGCCTAGGCAGAAGTCCCATTCTTTAGTCAAGCAAGTTCAAGTATGAATTCAGCGTGTTCCCAACATTCTCTTTCAATATGGTCCTTCCTGGGGTCAGGACATGTTGTACTGTGGCTTGGATGGCCCTGAGGCCAAGCTCTGCCTGACTCACCACCTGTTGGCTGGGAAGTTCCTTCAGGGTGCTGTTCTGCACATGAGACTGAACGCCCCCAAAACCCCTTTAAGGTGGCCTCTTTTCTATTTCACTCCATCCTACTGGTGGTTTTGATGATGCCTACCTCCATCCAGCCCAGAGTCTGTACCACCAGCTATAATAAACAGAGTAGTGTCCAATCAGCTACAGACACATGCCTGCCCATCTTCTTCTTGGACTTTTTTTGTCTGCTGCTCTCTGTGGGCTCATTTTAGCTTGACCTGCCCAACATACATCACTGGGTAGAAAAATGAGGGAATAAGATGGGACGTGGGCCTGCCTTTGCATAACAACAAACCACGTGCAATAACTCACCTGGGCTGGCCCTAGTCATAGACCCCTGTCATGGTTAATTTTAAGTGTCCATCAGACCGGATTAAAGAGTGCCTATAGAACTGAAAAAGCATTATTTGTGGCTGGATCTGTGAGGGCATCTCCAGAAGAGATTGGCATGTAAATCTCAGTGGGATCATGGAGCAAATTCAGCCTTCAGTGTGGATTGGTGCCATCCTAGAAGGCCTCAGAAGTACCAAAAGACCTCCACTGGTGTTTCTCCTGGAGCTGAGCCACATTTCCTCACCTTCCCTTGGACCTAGGAACTCCAGGGTCTCCAGGCTTTGGGCTCCAAGACTGCCACCAATGGGCCCAAGGTCTTAGGCTTATAGACTTGGACTGAGCCAGGCTGACTGCAGGGGTCTCCAGCTTGTAGACTTCCTGTTGTGGGACTTTGGAGATTCCTTAATCCTTTGAGCCAATTTCCAGTAAATCTCCTCACATACATCTCTTTATATATTCATATCCATGTCCTACTGCTTCTCCCTTTCAGAAAAGCCTTGATTAATGCCACCCAGGCCCACACACAATTGCGATGGAGGCTTGCTCTCCCATCCAGCTTTTGCTTTCTTATTACGAGACATGCGACTTTCCTGAGCCTCAGTTTCATGTTCCACAAACCGAAGGAGACAGCCTAGAGTTTAGAAGGTTGCTATAGAGAAGCCAGGACCCCCAACTAACGTCTGCACTCAGTGACTGCACCTCACCAGGCTGCTTTTAGGCCCAGACTTCTGTGTTGCAAACAGTACTTTCTACAATGGCACCTGGGCTCAGACATGTGGAGAGGTCCTGTTGATCACCCTTGGAGTTCTGGAAATGCGAGGGAGATCACAAAGTGTGTGTGGGCAAAAGCTCTGCCCTGTGGAGGGAAACACCAGCCATGCCACACGCTAATCTGCTCTCCTGTCTCTTCTTCCCCCTACCCCTCTCTTTTCTTCACTATCGACTGGCCACATGGTTTGAAATGAGCACATTGTCTTAGAACATAAATATGCATTGGCTCCTTAGCTATTTCATCAAATCTTGGGTTCATGGAAGAAAACTCAGAATTCAGATCAGAATATCTAGGCCAACCGAGCCTTGACTTCTCAGCCTTGAAGGGCATTTTTGTGCCCACAACTCATTTCCTTGATCTCCAAAAATGGAAAAGCACTATACAACTTTGAATCACTAAAGGTATTGCTTTTAATTGGCTTCAGAGACTGGTACAGTCCTAGGAAAAAACAAGAAATGCAAAGATTTGTTACTCTTAGGACAACCCGGGATGTTCTGATCCACCTTGCACTGCCCACCTGAGTTTGCTGTTAGTGAGGTCTTCCTGGAGATGAAGATGAGGGAGGCAAACCACGTCGAGTTCCAGGAGTCTGCTCTTCCTTGCCCACCCGCACCTTCCTCAAGCAAGCGCAGTGTCCACTCAACACTCAGGGTCTAGTGCCCTGCAGAGTCAGGGATGGCTTCCCACATGGCGTGAGTCACAGGGGACTTCCCAGTGACCTGGAAGGGTGAAAGTGTCCCCATATCTTTGGTCTTTGTGTGGAAGCACGCTCAGGTGACTGACCTCTCCAGAGGGACTGCCGCACTTCCCCAAGCCCGTGTCGCTCCTCCGTGGGTGACAGCAGCCTCTGCGCCTGTCCTGCCTCCACCTCCCTCCATAGCCCAAGTCTTTCTCGTCTTACTGCGCCCCTGGTGGTCTGGGGTGTGCAGCCCAGATGTTCTCCCCCAACGGCTGGATTACTTTTCAAGTGGCTTCTCAAAGCAGATGTTCCCCTTTGCTCCCTTGGCCCACGGTGGCTGAAACCTCTCTCTGCCCCAAAGAGCACATCGCGTTGCTGCTGTGTGTTTGATCAGGAGAGAAGGAGCAGCCACCAGAGAATCCCATACTGATGACTGCTTGGCAGGCAAGCTCCTGGGCGTAAGTGTGTTCCTCCTCCTTTTGTTCCCTTTACAGTTGTGAGCAGATGTTCTCAACTAGAAAACTGGTGTTTCTTCCTCTGGCTCTCCAGACACCGCACACCAACACTACTTCCCATCCCTCTGTGTCATGCTGATCACAATTTGTCCAAGACTGGAGGATCTCAACTTAGGCCCACCCATGACCTTTACTTCTTTCTCTTCATTTGCTCAGCCTGGGAAATCTATCTGAGGCAGGAGTATGCCTGAGGTCTAGACTTCCAGATACAGGGCGCTCCGCTTTGCTTCCCTGGAGTTTACTATTTCATCTACCTCTTCTTTTTTTTTTTTTTTTCTCTCCTCCCCACTGTCACCTCTGCTCCTACCACACTGAATTATTACAATTCTAGCTTTGGTCATTGCTCAGCATTTATCTTTCTTTTTTTTATGGAGGATCCTCTTTTCTCCCTTCCTTTCCCCGGTGACTCCCTGACCATCCTGAGTTTTCTGCTCAAATACAGTCTTCTCTCTGACCTCTACCTGCCAATCCAAAGCTCCCCCAGAGGTTACATAAATTGCCCAGAGGTTATATTAATTGCAAACCAGCTATTGTGACTCTGTATTGTAATGTCATTTTAGTTCTTTTCTCCCCTTGGTCATTACTTTAATTTTTAGATCTGAGGAAGTAGGTTTCATGGTACCACACAGGATGGTTGGAGTACTCCAAGGTTCCTGGCCCTCTGCCCCTTTTTTTTTTTTTTTAACATCACTGAGTTTCTACTCTGGGCTAAGCCTGCCACTAGCCTTGGCCCTGTCCAGATGAAGGAGGGTCATCCTTGTCCTCAATTACCATAAGTTCCACATGAAGTTTTCCAGAGTTGCTTAATGACATGGTGGTGGTGAGGTACACAGATGATATGAGAGAGGGACTCTTGGGTTATTCAGGTAAAACGCTGCAGGCAAAACAGAAGAATGTAATAAATTGGTTCCATCCTGGAAGGGCTGTGCCAGCACCCCCCTCCCCCAGGGCATGCTGAGATGGCAATTGAGACTGGGCATGGTGGCGTGTGCTTGTAATTCCAACTCTTGGGAGGCCAAAAACATGAGGATTGCTGAGCCTGAACTGTATAGTAAGACCCTGCAGACTCTGTACTAAAACACATAGTTTTTTTTTAACAAAAAAGATATTTTCTTTGTCTTTAATAGTCTAAAAGTGCCTCTGATATGTTATGAATATGTTCACTTCATTACTATTCTAAGTAATGAAGAACTTGTTACTAACTTGTCTTAGTATACTTACTTTAAGTTCTTAGCTGTTCCTGTTTTGAGGGCCACCTTTGTCCTGACTGAGCTCTTCTTAAAGCATTTCTTTCATCATGAGTTGCATGTTAATAGCACTCACATGTTATCCAGCACTCAGTGATTCGATCAGACCTAGTTTTGAATCTGCTAGCAAAGCTTTCAACTACATCTATTGTGACATTAGTGCAGGTGAAGAATCTATGCATCAGTGTATGGGATGACCTTTTTTTGGTACCAGGAGTTGAACTCAGGACCTTGTATTTGTCAGGCAGGTGCTTGTGCCACTGAGTTATATCCTCAGCCCTGTGTGCTGAATTTCAACGGCATTTTCTATTTAATAAGTTTCTGTATTTCAAGAGAATGTGAAAGCAAGCTGCAGGATGGAAGGAAATATCTACAGAAGTCTTATCAGATGGACTCTTATCCAGAATATGCAAAGAACTCTTAAAGCTAAACAGTAAGAAAGCTAAAAACCCAATTTTAAAATTGACAAAAGGTTGGAAAAGTTCACCAAGTCAGGTATACAGATGACAAATGAGCATCTGGAAAGGTGTTCAACATTGCATCACGAAGGAAGTGCAGATTACAACAGTGGCGAGCCATCTCTGTGTGCTTATTAAAATTACCAGAACTGAGAACACAGACACTGGACAACCGGGAACCTGAGGACTTCATGGACTAGAGGGACTCAGTGTCTCTCACTGGTGAGTGTGTACCTAGCACATGGGAGAGCTACACAGCTACTACTGGGGGCTTTTTTCTTTTCTTTTCTTCTTTTTTTAAAGCTAAATATGTTTTCACCATGTATCTATAATAATTGTGTTCCTTTGTACTTACCCAAAAAAGGTAAAAAACTTGTGACCACACAACAACCCTGTACATGAATATTGTATCATTTCATTCAAAATTACCCAAACTTGGAAACAATGAAGATGAGCTTGAGGTGAAAGGATTGATGTTGGTTCATTCCAACCATAGAATATTACTCAGTACTGAAAAGACATGAGCTGCCAAGCCATGAAGAGTCATGAAGGACTTTGTAGGCCACGTGATGAAGTGAAAGGAGTCAGCCTGCAAAGAGCAAATACCATGATCCCACCTAATGGGTTGGACATTCTGAAAAATGAAAAATTATGGAAACCAGAGATTGGAGGGAAGAGAGAACTAATAAGCGAGCCACAGAGAACTTGTGGGGCCGTCAAACTACGACAGTGCGATGGTGGATGTGTGTCATTTAACACTGTTCAAAACCCATAGAATGTGTGACACTGAGAATGAACCCTAGTGTCAGTAGGGGCTTGGGGGTCATAAAGATGGAGCCATGCAGGTTATAATAAATGTCCCACTGCAGTATGAGTGTCCAGACTAAGGGCTGTTTACCTTCTGTTTGCTGTTGCTATGAGCCTATAACTGTCCTAAAGAATAGGGCCTTTAAAAGACAGGAAATTTTCTATATAGTTGCTTTCCAATTTCACTATTCATTTTAAATACAATTTGCCTCATCTTTTTTTTTTACTATTCTTTAATTTTTCTAAAACTACTTACATATTGTCATACGCCTTTCATGTGTACTTTGGAACTGGAATTGCATTCTTTTTTCAATGTTGAAAAATGGCCAACTCTCACCCTTTAAGTATTGCTTTTCTGCTATTGTTCCATATTCCTATACAAAAATTCCCTTTGGAAGTTTGCTGGGACTTTTCCACCTCTGCCCCAACACCTGCCTCTTAAAATTACAGAAAATGAAAAAGCCCAGGTCTCCTTATTTTCTATGCTACAGTGTTTGGAAATTCCTTGTGCTATTTCCTTATCCACTAATTCTTCCATGTAACTGTACTCAATACAGTTTTTTCCCACTTATTGAATATTTCCCTTGATAATCGTGAAAATTTTGATTTGATTATTCCTTAAATTATTTTTTCTCTTCCTATCCAGCTGCTATTGTTTCATTTCTTTTCATCTTTACTCCATGATTTGTTTTTGTAGATGATGATTCTTTATTAATTATATTTTATAGAAATAACTCTTTTCAAGCCTTTGCCAATCTGTTTTTAAAAGTGTTCACTCTTGAGCCAATTTATTGCTTCAATAGTGATTTCTATTCTTGTATTAATCAGGGCTACTGCACATAGCCCTCACTAATCTGAAGACCTCCTGAGCATAGTTTTACTTTCCGCAGGCAGTCTCAGAGGAGCCCTTACAGGGCTCTGCAGCTGTTTCAGGGTGTCACCAATGGTCCAGACCCATTCCATCTGTCAGCCCTCCAATCGCTTTTTCTTGGTTTCACAAACACATGTGTGCCTCTGATCACTGTGCATGCGTGCTGGACAGGAGAAATGGAGAGAGCCGAAAAAACTTTCTTTAGTGAAACTGCAGCTTTCTTTTTTCAGGGGGAAATAACAACCCTTATGTTCTGCCGGAACTTTATCATTGTGACCACCTCACATGGCTTTCTGTAGCTGCAGAGGAAGCTGTGCAGTGAGAACCATATCAAATTACCCCATCAGGCCAACACTGAGCAGTGTTTCTGAGTTCTTCATTTGTCCATCCTACTGCCAACCTTGCATGGATTTCTGTGTTAGCAAAGCCAGATGTTTGTTTTCCTTTTTCTTTGGACCCCAATGCCCTACAAGCTTAGAACAGGAGGCAGAAGTTGTCAGTAGTTTTTAATGCAATTCTTAGGGAGTGGAAGACTAATTCTAGCCCCTCATATTTGGTAAAACCTTTGCTCCTGTTGGCACAGAGGGGCCAAGCTGTTGACCACTCTTACTGGTTTGTGCCCCCAGACTCAAGTATGAGTATTCAATAATGTTTTTTTTCCTATCAAATTACCTGGAGCGTTTCCTTCTCTCCCTCTTTCCCTACTGCTCCTCCACCCTTTTCTCCTCTATCTCTTCCTTTTTTTCTTCCTCCTCCTTCTTGTTCTTCTTATTTTCTCTGTGCTGAGGGTTGAACCCTGTGCCTTCGCACTAAGCTCCACTCCCTTCTTTTTGAGACAGGGTCTTACCACATCACCAAATCACCATCCATTGGCCTCAGCTTCCTAAGATGTGAATGCTAAGATCACAGGCATGAGGTTTGGAGGTTTGTTTCCTTTTGTGACAGTTCATCAAACCTGTCTGGTTTTCTTCTCTGGCATTGGTGTCTATATATTTGAAACAGAACCATGAGTCTGTGCATGAACTACTGAAGTCATTTATGACTTAATTCAGTTCTCGGTCAAATCCTTCTTCGGTATTGTTTCCAGTTGTGTGGCTATTCTTTATAATGCATTTGTAAGAGTCTTCTTAGAGGCAGAGATAGTGGACCTGTATATGCCACAATGGGGTTGACAAATGACAGTTGTAAGATGACCCCTGAACCATAAAGAATCTCTATGGAGACACAGAGGCACCAAACACTACCATTTTGGATAATAGTATATCAGAAGCATGCAATTTTTCTGTACATATTGAGCAAGAATTGGAGGAAAGAATTGAAGGTTCCAAGGAGGCATGTTCACTCCACTGAGGATTTCAGAAAATTTTCTAGATAACCCACAATCACTCACTTATCCTAGTAATTTGAAGGAGCTCTAGAAATCAGAATTGAATCCAATGTCTAGTGCTGTTCTTATTAGCTGGTAAAAATTTGTACAAGGTTAGGTCACAACCCCTCACCTGAAAACACTGGCTATAGTTATAGTACCACCCTCACAATGTATTGACAGAAATGTATGAGGAAATGTGTGCAGAGTTCTTAGTACAATGTATGAGGTGCAGCCAATCAGTTGTACTGGGTCACTGTTATTATCACGTGTCAGTATTCTGGCCATCCACTAGGAGGAAACACCTTTCCCCAGCTTTTTCAATTTTTTTTTTTTTTTAGCTTTTTCAATAATTGAGATTCAGTGCACCATGGTAAATAGGCCCAACCCCGGTAGCCAGCAAGCCATTTTTAACTGTTGCTCTGCAGTCAGCCCACAGACTATCTCTGACTATTGACTTGTGTCCCAAGAGTTTCTGAGAACTGCTACACAGCTCAGGGCAAATTCTCTCCAGTGCTGTGCAGTGGAGAAGGCCTGCTAACTTGAATTAGCTAGTTCAGAAGTCAGTTTTAATTTCTGTTTATCAGTCGTGGACTCTTCTCCCTATGTTTGCCACTTCTCTGGTTTTCACCATTTTCAATTCTGGATCACTCATTAAAGACAACTGCCCATCTACTTTCTATCTAACAGAGCAAAACAACTCTTCACTGAGTGGAAAACTCTAGGCACAGTGAAGCTGAAGGTTAAAATATTGCTTCTGCACTGCGCTTCCCTCCCACGGAGTTCAAAGTCCCAACCATGCACACTTCAAACACACTGACCAAGGGGTACATGCTAAGATTTTGTTCTAGCATGGCTTCCCTCTTCTATTCTAAGCAAATCAATGGAACACTCTCTTTTAATTAATGTTTTTAGTTGCCATAGTAACAATGCATTCAGCTACAGAAAGAACCATTTGATTCCTTTCCTCCCCATCTTGGTAGCTGTCATCATAGAAAGATGGTAGTCATGCAAGAATTGCTGAGCTATTTCTGTCATGTATGCACTCATGCTGGCGGTGCAGCAAGAATGCTTTTGGGGGCTGTCTGGGTCTGTCTGGGCTGTCACAGCAGAACAGCTAAGAGTGGTAACTTAATGGCTGGGGATATAGCTCAGTGGCACAAATGCCTTTCTGGCAAGTGTAAGGTCCTGAGTTCAATTCCTTGTACCAAAAATAAATGAATAAATTAAAAATTGGCAATTTATAAAGAGTACCAATGTATTGCTTGTAGTTTTGAGGCCAAGGCACTGGCCCTCTTGCTCACTCTCACATGGTAGAAGGAGACAGGGCAGTCCAGGTCCTTTCCCAGCAGATGAGCAGGAGACAGAAGACACACGTTTGTACACTGCTTCATAGCAGCATCACCCGTGTGTGAGGACAGAGCCTCGATGACCTAGGCATCTCCTCATAGACTCCATCCCCAACTGCACTGCTGTGAGATTCAGTTATGGCCCATGAAGTTTTGGAGACACACTCACAGCACAGCAGGGGATTTAAGGGATTTTATTTAGCACTTAAGACACAAAAGTTGGAATTGATTTTTAGATCTTAGAAATTTAGCTGAACTCATAATGAAGGATTAAAATAGTTCACGTTTTGTGTATTGGTTTCTACACACCAGCTCATTTTGATCATTTTGACTATTCTACCCAGTGATGGTTGATCATTAAAACTCATCTACCTACATTAATTGCTTTTTAAAAGTGTCTTTGGTACAGGGTCTTCAGGGTTTACAGAGTCTCACTATGTAGATCAGACTCGTAATGATGTTCCTGTTTTCAGCCTCCCAAGCACTGGGATTAGAGGCATGTGCCACCATGCATAGGCTCAGTGCACCATCTCAGCACGTCCCCAGGGTTGGGGCCAGCCTAGCACACCAGGGATCAAACTCCAGCCCCTGTGCTCTGCCTAAGCAGGCACTGTAGTCTGCTGAGCTATCTGGCTGGCCCCTATGTATGCTAATTTCTACCCCTAGCGGACTATATGGTTATTGTGCCAGTACAGAGGAGGCCATTTCAATCTGCATAGAGAACCAGAAGCTTTATACTTTGTGTTCGGCTCTGCAGCCATCCTGTGAGAGCAGCCATTCAAGTTGTGCCAGTAAGAAGACCCGAGTGTACACCAGTTACCTTTTATGATATTGAAATTTATTTATTTATTTATTTATTTTTGGCTTTTTGAGACAGGGTCTCGCTACACAGTTGAGGCTGGCTGGCCTTGAGCTCACTTTTGTAGCCCAGGCTGGTCTCGAACTCACACTGATCCTCCTGCCTCAGCCTCCCGAGTGCTGGGATTACAGGCGTGTGCCACCATGCCTGGCATGATATTGAAATTTAAACGTTATGCCACTTCATATGTAGCAAAATGTTATCATTACTATTGCTATTATTATTTTACTACTTTTCAACTGTTTAAAATGTAACAATTATTTTTGGTTCGAGGGTTGGGCAAACAAAGCAGTTACAGGACCTGGTCTCCAGGAGGCAGGTGGTCTATCCCTGATCTACCCGGAAGGAGGCAGCTTTGCTTGTCAGCACGAATCTTTCCCGTCCGTCCCAGCACCTGACTCTTCCTGCTCATTCTAAAGCTTCATTCAACCTATATGTCTTTTTTCTCCACCTCCTTGTCTTCTTTAGCATTACTGGCTTCTCCTTAGACTACAAACATGCTCTAACTTGTCTCACTCTAAATTAAAGCCTCCATTGCCACACAGTAGTTAATTTTATGTGCCAATTTGGTAAGGCTACAGTGTTCAGGAGTTTGGTTAAATATTCAGCTGGGAATGATGGGCAAATTTTGTAAGGCTGAGGCAGGAGGACTGCAAGTCTGAATCCAACCTGGACAACTTAGTGGGACCCTGTTGCAAAATAAAAAAGTAAAAATGGGCTGGGAATGCGTGAAGGTCCTGGGTTCAACCTTCAGGATCAAAAAGCAAAATGAAATAAAGCTAAATAATTCCACCAGCTTAGATACTATTTAGAAAGTACTTTAAAAGTATGACGTATTTTAATTAGGTGATTTCAGATAAAAGAGATCACTCTTCCTAACGCAGGTGGGCCTCATCCAGCTAGTTACAGGCCTTAGGGTTGAGTGTTTCTGAAAAGAATGGATGGCTCTCAAAATGGGCTCATAGGAAGCCCATCTCCCTTCTCATTGTGCTGCCTCATAGAATGCAGAGGTTTTAACCTACTGGTCTGGCCTTCAGACCGGACTCTCCAGTCCGGAGGACACAAGCCATTCGTGCTCTTGATTTCTCAAGAGGTCTCTCTGCCTCTGTATTTCTGTTTCTCTGTGTCTCTGTGCCTCTGCTCTACCTGTCTCTGTCTCTGTCTCTGTCTCTGTCTCTGCCTCTGTCTCTCTCTCTCTCTCTCTCTCTCTCTATGGAAATACCTAGCTATTATACTCCTTATCATTCTTTTAGCTTTTTTTCTATTCTATTTTTTTCTTTTCATGCAACTTCAGAGTATTCAGGACAGCAATATTGAGGTCAGGATTTACAAACTGGAAACTCACAGGCCAAGCCTCCCATCCTATTTTTTTTTTCCAGTGCAGCACTGGGCCTCATTATTTTAAAAATAAGTTTGATTTGTATAATATCATTTAGAAATTGGAAGACTTCATTTAAGAATCCAGCTCTACTTTTCTTGAAATTGGGACGTTGTGTTCATGTTCTATTTTTTTTTTGTTTGTTTGTTTGTTTAGTCTTTGTTTGGGTTCATATTTTCCATCCATAATATTTACCTGAGTTTTGGGGGAAAGAGGTACATGGGTATCATTTTTCATCTCCTCTGCACCTGTTATGGTTTATGTCTAGTTGCCCCCCAAAGCCTCATGTAGACATTGAGCAGGGACTTCTATAGATTGAGATGATTCATGATCCCTAGGATTGTGTTTTAGTACTGATGGGAATATCAGTCTGAGTAAGGCTGAGACTATGGGTGTGGCCTAGGGCAGATATCCTAAGGCGGAGAACCTGAATGTAATATAAAGAGCGACAGAGAGACAGACAAAAGCTGGAGCTGTTGCTCTGCTGCCCTGTTTGGTTGGCTACCTCTGCCACCATTTTGTTGCTGTTCCACCGCCATGAACTGGATACTCTCCGCCCTGCTCCACTCAGCCTTGGGCCAGCCGAATATGGACTAAAACCTCCATGAACTGTGAGCTAATAAATTTTTCCTTCCTTCATTCTGAGTGTTGGGTATTTGTCCCAGCAACGAGTAAAAAGTAACTAAGACAGCACCCTTCCCCTTTCCCCCTTTCTCTGCTCCCCCACTTTGTTTCCAAAATCTCCACCTCTCCTGCTTAGCCTATCCCTCCTTCATTTTAATGTTGAATTTATCTATATTTTTTGTTTCTCTTATGAAAGAAACCCATGTGATATTTCACTTTCTGAGTCTGACTTATGTCCCTTACCATTACGAGTTTGAACCCCATCTATTTCCCTGGATTCATTTTCCTCACGACTGAATGAGAGTCCACTGTGCAGAGTCACCACTTCCTCTTTATCCATGCACCTGCGGAGGGGCATCTGGGCCGACTTCAGGGCTTAGCTATGTGAACTGAGGTGCTATAAAGGTGGGGCCACCTTCCAGATGGCTCTGAGGATCTGTGGTGGTCCAGTATGCACCCTCCTTAGGTTGCCCGAAAGCTTACTGATCCCCCATGGTCCCCACCACCTTCCTGCGTCTCTGGCAAGGCCGATTCTCCCCCTGACCTATGGCTGCCTGAACGTGGAGCCTCTATGGTGCCCTTTGTCATGAGCTCTATTCAGACTGACCTGTCTGTGCCTTGCTGGTTTCTGTCACTGCTCCCACTCCTCTCTCTGCTGGTGTCCCAGCCACACTCTCCCTTTCGTCACCCAACTGCCATGGAGCAGACTCGTCCTCACTTCAGAGCCTTGGCTTTTACTCCTCTTTCTCAGCTTCGACTCTTTCCCCATGGATTCACATGGTTGATATTTTCCTTATTTAGAGGTTAGTTGAACGCCTGTCCTTGGAGAAGGCCCCAGGATGTTCAGCTTCTTTCTTCTGACTCTTTGGTCCATGTCTATCTTGCAATTTCTAAGGAATTCTGAAGTCGTACTTTTTTGGCTTTGTTTTTCTGTCTGTTCACACTCACTTATGAAAACTATGTGGATTCTAAGACCTTGCATGAAGTCTAGGCTCGTGGTGCAGAATGCATTATCTTTCCCTACCTGCTCACCCCCCTGTCTGGGCTCCCTCTCTGGGTCTCTGGCCACGATCTCTACTCCCCTCATTCACCCCTCCACTCAGTGCACTTATTTCCAGTCCTGGAATTTTCCTGTAATAACTCCTGCCAAGCTCTCCAGTGACCTCTACAGTGCCACATCTCAGCTCTTATCTTGCTAAGACTTTCTCCTACATTTGGCCCTCGTATAATCCCTGTCTCCTCTTCCACTGTTGGTGGCTTTCCATTCCCCGCCCACTACGCTGGTCACTCTGTCCTCTCTCACAGTGTCTGATTCTTGGAGCCTCAGTAAGCAGCCTTGCGGCTCCCACCAGAGGTGCCCAGATGGCCTCCCAGGGACCCTTCTGGATGTGCTGAATCCATCACAGCCTTAAGTTGGTTTTTCCAGAAAACAGAATCTTAAGGGGAGACTGACACACCAGACATTTCCTGGGAAGAGTTCTTGGCAACAGGTTCCCATGAGTGGGAGTGAGAGGGGTAAGACAAGGCAGAAGGAAAGTCTGAAGTCGTAGAAACTCCATGCTGCTGCCCTGGAAATACCTTATGCTCTCTGATAGTTCCAGTGGCCGAGGCTTTGTGGGAAACAAAGACAAATCTGCGCCTTGATCTGGCAGAGGTGTCAATCCAGAGGAAATGATTTCCCTTTCGGAAGCCAAAGGAACCCTGTACGTCCACCTGCCACCATGTGGCTCACTGAGTTCCTGCAGGGATTGGGTTCCATTGGGATTTTCGTGCTGTGTCTCTGGTACTGGCAGATTGGAAATTTGGCGATGGGGGTGGCCAAACCAAACGACCGAGAGGGAGCCCAACCTGGTGGCCTGTGCGTAGATTCCACATCGGCCACCATGACCATGCCACTCAAGTGCTGTGCCAGTCGCTGAGGTAGGCCAGCTGAGCTCGCCTGCCCGCTGGGCTTTCATGCCGCTTCCGTTCTGGATCTCCTGGTGCGCTTCCTCTCGTGATTCACCCCGGGCTCCCCTGTGCTCTCTCACAGACCCTCCCACACCTCCCCCAGCATGCCTCCTCTCCAGGGGCCCTTGTCCCTGATCTGCCAGTTTTCTCCATCCAGGCCGTGGCCTACCCAGCCAAGCCATCGGCAGCAGTTTAGGACTTCGTAAACACCCACGTGGGAAGCCGCTTCTCTTCTTGTACAAAGTGGGTGCACAGGTGCACATTCTGAATTGCTGCCCCATGAGGAGATTGCCTTTGGCTGTCGGCCTTCAGGGCCCTCTTGGTGTAGAACTGTCCCGCAGCAGGAGCCCTTTCTGCCTTGAACCCAATCACTGACACATCCGTAAGTCCAGTATGACATTTTCCTACTGTGTCATTTGCTTACAAGGTGCTCTCAGGCAGAGACAGGGATGAGCTGAAAGAGAGGCACTGGCTCACTGAGGGTTCCCCACAGGCATATCTCTGTACCAGGACCCTAGTGGCCATCCTGTGAGCATCTGGGGAGAGGACAGACTCTGAACAGAGAGCTGTAGAACTCACGGTGTCGCCCTCCCTCCTCTACCTGAACTCTTCCCTTCTGTCAGTAGCTGTGCCTGGGTTGTACAGATCTCCCCGATCCTTTGTAGTTTTCACTACTCCATCCTAGATGCATTTAATCACTCACCACTGGTTGTTACTTTTGTAAATGGTTCTGGATGCTGCCCTCTCCTTACCAATTCTGCTTTAAGCAGGGGAAATAGAGGTGACCAAAACTCAGCTTCAGAAAATTCCCTCTGGCATCCATGTGGAGAACAGGTGGACAGAGGCAGGAATTCTGAGGAGGGGATGTGGAGAGAGGCATGACAGGCATGCAGAGATGATTTTAGGTGGCACTGCAGAAGTGGCCAAACCCCAGTGATGCTAATGAGGGGGATGGAAAACTTAGGGGAGAGTGACAGAGAAATAGGAAATGACTTCTAGGTATCAAATGGCAGGAGGTAGGAAAGTGACATCTCCCAAAGCCTCGCCTCGTGCTAGCAGTTTATTCACATGATCGTGTGGAAACCACAGCACGTGTATGTCACATATTCCACTTGTCTTATGGCTCAGCTGATTTGGTTTCACTAGGGTTGGAATGTGGCCTCTCCAAAGCTTGTCTTAGAAACTGAGTCCCAGCGGCACCAGTATTGGGGGGGGGGTCAGGAGCGAGGAGCATGCAGGTGACGGGAGGGTGCTGCTGTGGTGGGAGTGAATTCTTCTTCGTGGAACTGGATCCCTTATAAGAGGCGGGGCAGGGCTCTATTTTATTTTCCTTCCCTTTGTTTCTCCCTCCTTTCATCCTTCCCCCTTTTCCTTCCTTTCTTGCCTTCTCTCCGTCCCCTTCCCTCTTCCCTTCACTCTTTCTCAGCATCTCTCCCTTTCCTTTCTTCACCTTTCTGCCTTCTGGCATAATTGTCCAGAAAGAAGACCCTCATTGGTGCTGCACTTTGATTTCTCAGCCTCTAGAGATGAACGATAAACTTGCACTCCTTCTAAATTGCCCAGACTTGGACATTCTGTTACAGTACAGGATAGATTAAGATGGCCTTGGGTTGCTACATCTAATTGCCTTTATCTTGACTAAAGAAAGTTTAACTTAGCTTTGCCTAAGTATCAGTCTGCAGACAGCATTCTCTAACCCTGACAGATTTTGATTCTTCCCACTTATTTCCATCTGTGTAATCTAATCAGTAGGCAGGCAACAATGATCTTCCCACACAAAGATAAAAAACATTTTCGTAATGAAATCATTTCCGAATTAAAATACTAAATAATCATTTGTTAGATGACACACATAGGCTACGAGAAAGTAGAACCTTGTCCAGCAAGCAGGACGACAGTTTGTTCATAGCCACCTTCATCTTCTACCCTGCTTTCCAGGTTGGAGTAACCTTTGGAAACTCCACGTGGACCCTCTGTCACAGTGGGGCAGTCATTTGGGTCACTTGGAAATCACTTGGGTAATTGGTCTTTATGGAGGACAAGGTGGCAGAGGGGGGGGTCAGGAGAGCAAAGGTAAATGGACCTTGACTCCAATATTTCCTATTAATCCTCCTTTGCTTAGCAGCGCTGCCTTAGGAGAGCCAGGGAATGTTAAAACTGGAAAAGGCATCAGAGACCCTACAACTGAGCCCTTTCTTTTATAAAGGAGCACAGTATGGCCTGTGCAGGCTAAGCAAATCTGCACAGTGTTTCACAGCTGGTCAGCAGTAGAGGGGGGTCACAGAAGGCAATTCTCTGGCTTCTAAACCAGGTCAAATCAAGGTCTGTTTGAGTACCTATTATATTTTTTAGGCAATTTGCTAATATCTAGTGCTTCAGAAATTAATCCCTGAAGCTTTAGTTTTCTGTCTAATGGAAGTCTGACATGAAATCAGATTCCCCCTGCCCCCCGAAAGGGTCTACAGGGTCTCAACACATTGTTCAGACTCAGTGATCCACCTATTTTCAGCCTCCCTCAAGCTGGGAGTACAGGCGTGTGCCACTGTGCCCAGTCTCAATTAGCATCTCAACGCACCCTGGGGGTGGGGTCGGCATGGCTTGTGGTGTACAAAATCAGATTTTAACACCACAAATTAAGTGGCATGATAGGAATATAATAAAAATAGTAAATTGCCACCAACTAAGAATCTAGAGAACCTTTTCTGAATCAGCTTAGTAATTTAATCTTCTTGTGATGTGCTTATTTATTAATTCCCTCCCCACACCAAGCTGTGGGGGATGCTGAAATATTGAGAAGATTTCTTCAATCCACAATCCAAGTCCAGGTTGTCGCTTTTGCACAGGGCCTGATGCTGTCCACCCCTACAGACTGTCCATAGTGGCTGGACCCGGCACTGATTGTGACTGAGACCAAGGGCCACATGAGAAGTTTTGGGACCCTTATGTGAACGGGGCTGGAGAAAGTGGTGTGACCGTCCTAGCTATGGAATGGAAACTGGCCACAGGTAGGATTTCTCTGGAGTTTATAGAGCAGCATTAAGTGATCACCAGGTCAGAATTAGAGCTGGTGAAAGGCTTTTAGGGTTTCCAAGGCACACAACAGAGCATGAGTTGGCCTTTCTGACAGCTGAGCCATGAGCTTGGCTTTTACTGCCTCACAGGGACCCAGGGCTGAAAGTCTATGGCAAGCATCAATTTGCATTTTGACAGTTCACTAAGTATGTCATCACCACATTCTAAAACGTTTACAGGCCAGCTGCTAAAATCAAGAAGCTTTCATGAAAACAGACTCAGAAACCTAAGACTAACTTTGAGACATTTTTTTTTTTTTTTTTTTTACCAGTCTGCATGGAGATAAGTGCTTCCTGACCCCTGGACCTTCCAGCAAGCTGATGTGGCCCAAACCAAGAACAACGCAAGAGTCTGTGGCCCAAGTGGCCTATTTGGAGTATTTACTTTCCTAAACCTTTTACCACCAACAAAGACTAGAGTAGCATGCAACCACGGAATAAAAGCAGAACTCATACGGTAAGCCTTCCCTGGCTCTGTATGCTTGGTGGTTATTTGCCAAACACTGTTCTGCTTTCTGGGTGAGCAGCAAAGAGAAACAGAGCCCCTGGCCTTTGAGAGCTTACATTCCAACTGTAAAGACCCATAGGTGTAGAAAACAAAAATCAACTGACACTGGTGGGAAGCAGAGCAGTGGTGATGCGTGGGATAGTGGAGATGCTTGTGTGCACGAGCTGGAGGCTGGTGGGCAGCCACCGGCTGAGCTAAGCTGACTCGGCACTCCCCTGGGCAACTGAGATCATAAGAATGAGGACGGTCACATCTCCGCAGAGCTCTAAGTACAGGAAAAACAAGTGCAAAGGCCCTGGGATGGGAAGCTCAAAGGCATTCTTGAATTTCATTTAAATTTTAAAAGGCAGTGAATACTATGGTATTAGATTCTTTCTCAACAATAAATATTTTGAAGGGCTAAGGGTTATTTTGGTATAAATGTGATCTACAGTAAGAGTGTGCACACAAGCCTGCAGAAAGCCTGAGTGGCTGCGGTGCATGCTGGGAACTGGGAGGAGGCCAGGATGAGGGGAATGAAGAGAGAGGCAGCCAGGAGACAGGCCACACAGGGTCCTGAAGACCTAGCAATGTGGGCCTAGCTTGGAGGCCCCTGGCGAGCTGGGGGAAAGAGGACACAGTGTGAGGTGTTTTGCAAAAACCATACCCTGGCTCTGTGGATATGATGGGATGGCACAAATAGACCAGGCTGGCCAGGGAGATATAAGGCAATTGACAAAATCACTCTTCCTATTTAAGACTCCATGTGTAGGGTGCTTCTTCTGTGAAATTTTGCCTGATTTCCACAAGCAGGTATAGACGGAGCCCCTCCTCAGTGGCCCCTGAGCACCTCGCACATGCCTCTCTGTGGAGCTCACTGTTGGAACACACCCAGACAGTTACTGTCTGCTTGGTATGTCTAGACGGGAGGGGAGCAGCACTGTGAGGTGGTGGCCAGGAAGCCCCGGTCTAGCCAGAGCTCGGAGTGGTACAGGAGCCATCGCCACCCCAAGAGGATGCCTGCTGGAGCCCTCTGCCCCGGAGAATGCTGAGCCGCTCTCTGGTGTCTGTCTGGATTTGGACTTCCCAGGGGCTGGGAAAAGCTGCCATTCCAAGCGCATTCCGCAACCTTTGGTATGGGGTAAGAGAGCAGCAGCCCAGCTCTACCTGGAAGCTCTTTTGAGCTCCACCATGAGTCTTAGTCTGGGGGTTGGGTGGAGAAGGGGAAGGCGCAGGATCCTTGCACGTTGGCTAAGGGATAAGAACGTGTTGATTAATACTAGGGTAGGAAATTGTAGCCTGAGAGCCTGTGCCGGAGTCAGTGCTAATTATGTACTTCTTCCCTCAGATCCTACCTCAAGCCAGCAGCCAGGCTGCTGAATGTAAGTGTGGGCTGGAGACCTTGTTCTTGTTATTGTTTTCCAAAGCCTTTGCACGTTCAGATTCTTGGGAACACAACTGGAGGCACTTGGGGCCAGTGAAATAAACAAGGGACTCTGGTCTCGAGTGACTCTCAGCAATTCCCAGTTGCCTGAGCTCGCCTTGGGGCAAGAAGGCTGAAGGATCCAGACTGTGCCCAGACTCAGCAAGGAAGCTGCTCTAAGAGTCAAGTGGACCTGAGTTCAGATCCAAGCTCTGCTGCTTGTTAGACAAGTGGCTCTGAGAGAGCCGATTGACTCTCCGAGGACTCTCCTGTGTCCTCCAACATAAAATGCACACAGTAGGACGGTGTAGTACTAACACATGACTAGCTAGGCCTGCTAGCAGAGGCCTGTGGTCACCTGTTGGACAGTCCCAGGGAGAACCATGTGTACTTTGTCCCCAAATCATCCATGGATGCACAAGCACTCCTCCCTCAAAGTCTAGCTTTAATTTTCCTTTGTATCCTAGACATTATTTACTCACTGTGGGTTTTGCTAATGATGAGTCCCCGCCACCACCTGACCTTCTTGTCCTTACCCTCACCTCACCTGAGAGCCTCCAGTTGCAGTTCCTTTCAGGCAGAGTGGTTTTGCTTGCACCTCGTTATACTCTCAACTAGTTGGAGGCTGGGCAAGAGCGTAGGCTCAGGAACCAGACCCCTGGGGTTTCCACCACAACCAGACCATTTGCTACTGTTCGGGCAACACCATATGGTGCCCTTCCTTCTGGGTTTATGGACCACAGCCATTTCCTCTGCTAGATAAGTACAACCACTTGCCCTATGGAGTTGTGTGAGGGGAAAACATTCAGAGCAGGGCCCGAGCAGCACAGAATGAATGCCAGTTCCCATGATACCAGGAAAGCTAGTAGGATCCCCAGCCTGTAGAGGAAATGTAGCTCTCGGGGAGAAAGATATTAAGATGTCAGATATAGTAAAGAAACAGCTTTTTCACCACAAGTAACAGGGAGGAGCACCTACTTACCTCTGAAGAAAAATATTTGGTCAATTCTACAGTGGCTTTCTTTCAGTCAATATTTTAAGCTGTATTTATGAATATAAAGCTAGGATCCAAAAGTCACATTGTCTGTTGCATACTGGCTTTATCCTATCGTGTTGTGCCAAGAAGATGTTGGATGTCATCCGGAGCAAATCTCACAGAAAATTCTGCATTTTCTTGGCATGAGATGAGTGGCTCTACGTCAGGAATGTCGCAGGTGGTCAGGGAAGTGAGATCTCAGAGAAAGAGAGAGAAAAAGAAAGGGAAGGCATGCAGGTGCATCTGAGGTGTAGACACCAAAACATTCAGCACAGGCGAAGCTGGCCTGGAACACTGAGCTCCTGAGCCTGGGGGAATTGGAAGGATGAGGCAGGTAGGGTGCAGTGACAACTGAGGCCCCATCACGGGGCCCCTGAGGTCAGCGAGCCAATGCTAGACTTGGGGCTCAGCAAAGAGGTGCTCCAAGGTTCCAGGCAGTGCCCTGGAGTACCTGCTGGGTCCTCGCCATGATCCTTCTGGTTGCTGCAGTGAGGCAGTACTAGATGGCCAAGGGTAAAGGTGGGAGCCACTGCAGAGTTTTTAGGAAGTGTGTGAATGAGAGGAGGCTGGCTTGAATAAGGCCATGGGGAGAGCAGATGAATAGGGCCTGGGGCAGGGCCAGCCAGATGAGTTGGATGTGAGGTGTAAAGAAAGAGGGGGAATCATAAATCACTCCCAGGGTGAGGGCCAGAGCACCTGAACCGAGTGAGATGCTGTCCTCGGAGTGGGAGGTGGAGAGGCAGAGTACTCGCAAGTGGGACCGCAGGGAGAGGCCTTATCGATGGCACCTGTAGTTCTACAGCCAGTGAGCACAGTCTTGACACATCTTCTAGAACCCTACATTTCCTCTGCAGCCCTGCAGCTCCTTTCCCGAACCAGTGAGGGCGCTGCTCCTCTTCCGTCCGCATCTATTGTGCTCTGTCCTCTCTTGCGCTTCACCTTACATGGGCTGCTTCTGTCCCCATCCCATCTAGGTGGCTTTGGGCAGCATTCACAGGACTTTGCCCAGCCTGTGGAACATTCCAGAGGCTACTTGTCCATATGGGCTGCTCCACACTGCAGACGGGGTTCCCGCTGTCTTCATTCACCATGCCCGCTCGGCAGTTGGCTGGCTATGTCATGCAGATTCCTCTCTTGACCTGCTTACAGGCGACTCTGACCCGTCAGCCCTTTAAACTTCGTTTTTATTATTTGCCTAAGGCAGTGAGGCATGTCTTAGTTGGCACCTTAGAGCTCATGGCTCCTGAGAGTTCCAAGGTTGTAATGGTCATGACAGCAAGGCCTCGCTCTGCCTACAAGCCCACTCTAAACACAGCAGGGAGTGCCTGAGAGCGTGTGCTCTTCCTTTTTTTTTTCAATACACAGCAGAACCCTGAGTGTCCTCAGGTGCCCCAATAACAAAAGCCCATTTCCTGTGCGTGCCAAGGAGGGGAAGGGGATGCTGTTGCTTACATTCCTTGGCGATCTGCTGGAATCTCTGTCCGACTGCAAGGCATCTTTTTCCTAATGCTGAAAAGATGTAACATTAGCTTCACCGTTCCCAAATGAATCCTGAGAACTATTTGGAACCAGTAAGCTTACACAAAATAATTTCAGCATTACTAGAAAGTTTCAGCCATTTGCTATAAACTTGTACTTTCAAATGGCAGCCATGTGGCCTGCTTTGGGAACATCCAGTTCTTCTTCTTCTCTTTTTTTTAAAATAGAATTAAAGCCCCTGACACTTGTTTTAAGACCTAAGAAAACCTTTAGTGCTTAGCAAAATGTAGAACTTGGTATGGTCATAAAGAAGATAAATTTGATTTTACTTCTTGAAGCCATTAGAAAGACAAGGC
This sequence comes from Myocastor coypus, assembly GCA_004027025.1. Classification (NCBI taxonomy): domain Eukaryota; kingdom Metazoa; phylum Chordata; class Mammalia; order Rodentia; family Myocastoridae; genus Myocastor; species Myocastor coypus. The sequence goes on along the minus strand of PVJA010003472.1, from coordinate 36,207 downwards.
ATGTAATTCTGTCCGTAGGAAACTAAAATGGTAGCTGCAGTGGCTTCTCAGAGGGCTCAGGGAGGAGACACCCAAAGTCACTCCATGTTCTCTTGGGTTCCGGGAAAGGAATTTATTCTTTCCCCTGGGACTCGTAAGCTCCCACCCATGTAAAGCAGAGCATTGACCAAAGAGAGCCAACTCTTCACAGATCCCATCTTGACTGAAGAGGAGATGAGGAGAGAGAAGGATTCTGAGGAGAAGGATTCTGTCCTTCAGGGCTCATGAAAAGGATCCTTGCCAAAGCCAGCCAAAGAGAGGAAAAGTCCTTTTACTAGGACTGAGGGATCACTCACCCACTTGTACTAGGAATTAGGACTCTGAAGATTTCTACTGAGTAATGCAGCCTGAGAAGCTTCCTTGTCATGGAAATCAACAATTTCAAAATAAGAGCACAAGTGAGAAATGGAGAATGTGTGGGCACTGGGGAGAGATGGGAATTCACACTGGTGGGATTCCCAGTCCAGGCATGAGCAGGAGAGGCAGGTGTTGAAATCCATGGCCCTCAAAGGGATGAGAGAAGGCTGAGAGAGGGTGCAGGCTCTTCCGGGTACATGAAGGCAACATCTTCCTGGCTCCTGTCCCCTTCAGGTTTATTATCCCATGGAGAAGAACCTTGGTATGCCACTAACAGCATCTTTCTGTCTGTGTGGTTTTAACTTCTCTGGGATCAGGGTAGAACATAGGCAAAAAGGGGGTGTGACAGTCTAGAGAATAATTCATTCATACAACCTCCCTCCACATAATCTCTGATATTGGTTCATTTTTTATGTGCGTAGGAGAGTGTTTTTCATAAAAGAAATACTCAGTGTCTATTTGAAGTTAGAGGAATTAACTCATTTTGTATTTCTATAGGTCTGCCCATGGATGCAAAGTATTTCTGTGCATTTTTATTACTGCCAAAGAAATTAAAAGTGATCGCATGTGAGAGGAAGTGTGAACTAGCCTGCACACATGCTATGTAGCATTTTAAAAGGCTGTGTCTTTCTTTACAGTGAATCAATTTGCCATTCCAATGAGTGAAATCAAAAGGGCAGTTGAGTATGCTTCAACAAAACATTGAAACTGAAGTTATGGTCAGGCCCCCAAACATGATGGATGCGAAACTCCAAAGGAAGGGAGAAACACTGCTGTCAAATGCAGACTCACAGTGACACTAAAGAGCTGGCCTCTGGATTTTCACCTCTCAGTCAGAATGGCACTATGAAAAGTGATAGGCGGCAGGCGACTTCACTTCTTTTACTTCTGGACTGGTAGGGGACTTTAGGGAAACCACGATGGACGTGGCAATGAGGTTTTTCCTTGCCTGAGAATCCATAAAACAAGGAGGCCTCCCCATGTTCTGATTCTAGTGTCAGAAGAGAGTCCTTCCACTGCGATCGTCCTCTGTTCCAAGGGTGTGTTGGACCAAAGGCAGAGCAATGATTTTTATTTTATTTTTGTATCTTAGAGAAGGGTCTACAGGGTGTTCAGGATCTCACTACTAGATCCTCACTACTAGATCATGTGTGCAGTGATTCACCTGTTTGCAGCCTCCCAAGAGCTGAGCTTACACCCAATCTCAATTGCCATCTCAGTGCACCCTGGGGGTGGCACTTGCATGGCAGATCCCAGAATCGAACCCCTGGCTCTTGCGCAGAAAAATAATTTTTAAGAAGATGTAGTGTAAACAGAGAGAGATTGAGATGTGCTAGGCCTGCTTCCTGGGGTCCTGAGAGGAAGCAGCAGCAGAGATCTAGAAGTGGACCCCATGGGTGATACAGGGCAAAAGGTACATATTCAAGAGAGAGCTTGAATGAAGATGGACTGCATACAGTTCTGAAGTCCCCCTGAAGAATGTCATCACCAGGTACTATAATTAAAGACCTGTCTAGATTACTGCCCCTGAAGCCCTTGGGAGAGTCCTAAACTGCTACTCACCTGTGGATTAGCTGGAGAGGAAAAGCCTTACGGAGAACACATAAAAGAAATCAACTAATATGCTATTCCTCTCTAAAGTCTTCAGTTTGGAAATATGCACAAAGTAATGATAAGAGAAGAAAGAAAGAAAGAAAGAAAGAACCCTAAATCAAGTTGGAATACTCTAGTGATACGTTGGGTTGACATTAGATTCTCTGAATTGATACAATGAAGTATGAGTGAGAAATCCAGTGAATGTCTCCATTTTTAAAAAAAACTGTTACAGTAGGAGACACAGAGCCATGAATGTCCTCTAAGCACAGTAGCCCCTGACATTCCACACACTTGTCTCATCCTTCTTGCTATTTGCTGAAGCAGTTCTGGAAGAATTCTTTCACTGGTGTTTTTAGTTTACTGTCATGGCTGCCTTGACATTAGGAATGGACTCCAGATGTTGAGTGCAGTCAACAGTCATTGTGACTTTAGGACAGAGCCAGAAACTGCAGGGCCCCCACTCCAGCAGACGAGGTAGAGGAAGATGCGCCGCATGTGTTTCTGAGCCTGCCTTGGCACTGGACGGTCAGCAGCAGGAATGTTGTAGTTTTGATCATGCCTCTCACCTTGTAAAGACACAAAAGAGAACTTCCAGAACCACTTCAGAAAGCACTGAGAATAATAGGATACATGTGTCTCGGGCGAGGGGGAGTATTTTGAGGGGAGCTAAGGGCACTGTGTCCTTTAATGCAATCAAAATTTAAAATATAAGTATTTCTGGTGTAGCTTGGTCACTTGCACATGCTCAACGCAGAATCATGGTATCACCTGAGCATGTTCATGACAACCCTGGCCTGAACCCGTGGACGTATCCTGGGAAAAGAAAGAAGAAAAATTATGACCACAGGGAAAAAATAACAGTTTTAAAGGCTGGTAAACACCAAAAACATCACAGAATACAACTTCTAATTTCCTAGCATATTGAATTTCAAATTACATTTTGATGGCATATTATTTGATAGTTTCTTCATGCGCCCATAGTTTAGTAATGCTTTCTGAAAAGAGAGTAGAAAATTATTGCCCTTTTGTTGATCAGACTTTTCCAATAATGTCACAGATTTGCACACTTTGGGCTTGAGTGTAATGATAGATTTGATTCTGTTGATTTTTCTCATGAAGGAAAACAATAACCTCTTGGTGTTTATACTTAGATAGACCGCATTTTCTAGTTTATTGTAAGTAAGTACCCACTGCAACTGAACCCTTTGTTTACAGTGTGAAGTGTGAAATGACTGGAGAAGTTGTGACAGACCAGCTTCTGGTTCTATGCAGTTCCACCTGGCCCTTCTCCAATGACACGTGTTTCCAGAGCCAGGCACTGTGGGATATGATCCTGGCTAGAGATGGCATTACAGTTGGGCCTTTTCATTGTGACACCAGTGAAGTGGCCAGGTAAGCAACAGGAATAAAACCCAGAGCACATTCTTTCTCACAGGGAGGTTTAGGCCTGCAAGGGAGACACAGAAAATACTCCATAATGATTATTTGCAATGGAAAGTGATGTAGGTAGGAACAGAGACCCAGGGAACATGCCCAGAGTCAGAGGAGGCCCAGCCCAGGGCCCTTCAGAGCTCTGAGCAGAATCACAGGCATTTTTCCTCACCCTGGACCTGTGTCAGCTGTGTGCTTTGTGCTGAGCACCTGTGTAGTTCCTGTCTACTGGCTTTTTTTTTTTTTAACCACTGTGGTGACATTGTTGGGCTTAGGCAATAGCTTTGTCTTGGTGGGCAGGCTGGGGACAAAGCAAAGAGGTGGCCCTGTCCTCCTTTAGTCTCAGAAGACTTCCTCAAAGCCCAGCTGCCTCCCACATCCCCAGACCTTATGGTACATGGTCCAAGTGAATCAACTTCTCCTACTGCATCCTATCCCACCCTCAGAGCAACTCCCTCTTCATAAAAGGCACCATAGTAGAGATCTCTACCTCATTAGATGGAGGGATGGAACACTGGGTCTCATGCTGCACATTAGGGTGGCTTTTCTGGAGAAAGCACACTCCCCTTGTGGGCATCCTTTCCAATCTGCAGATTATCTCATACCAACATAGCAGATGTAAGGAAATGAGGCAATTTCAGCTCCATAAACAGTCACTGGGGGTAGGTGTGATGTCTTACAGGGCAGAACATGAATGGAAAGAACACACAAAGTTGAAAGTTTTTGCAACACTGTTACAGGAGCAAAAGATTGGTTATAATTCACTCACCCACACATGAGGTACTGATTATAAAGCAAATTACAGCACAGTTACACAACAATGTGCTAGACAGATTTAGAGAAGAATGTAGTCATATACTGCTAAGACATAGTTTCATTGAAAAAGAAAAAGTAACATTCTGAGTACACGATCTTTGGAAAGAAAAACAAGAGAATGTAAAATATATGTCCATCTTGACTGAGATTCAGTCCCATGAAGATATAGTGGAGGGGTTCAAAAGAGTCTGCAGATGGTGTGGCCCATCATATTAAATGGCCCACACTGACCTGGCGTTCCAGCACCCAGCACCTGGCATCCCTGCCCACGTGGCAGATGAAGAGGGGCTGGACTTGTGTGTTTCCAGGGTACCTTTCAGGATCCCTTTTTCACCTGACAGGCACTCTAGCTGTCCCACCCATGACTGGGGGTTCCTCAAATGCAAAACTTGCTGACAGTACCGGCGCCCTTTGATGCCCACCACAGTGCTGCCCTGGCTTGGGGAAAAGCCAGCCTGAGGTCGCCACTGATCCTACAGGTTCAGTGCAGCACCACAGCAGAAAGTGAGCTCAGGGAATCACTGTGTTCAGATCCTGGGCAAGCAGGGCACAAGGAGTACAGAGGGCTGAGCTATAGGGTCCCTCGAGGCATGGGGAGAGGGCATGTGTGCAGCAGGCAGTGGAGCTAGGGCAACAGCACTATGCACAGTTGCTGTGCATCTGCAAATAAATGCTCGATGTTTATTTAGAGAAGCAGCAAGGAAGCAAGAGAACCAGGCTGTCACGCAAGAAAGATGCTTCTGAGTCCTTCTCTGCGGCCCGTGGCTTGGCTCACGTGACCTGGAGCTGGGCTTCTAATGCTTAGGCAGCGGCTTCACCATGATCAGCTCATGACACATCGTGCTTGGGGCAATGGGTCTGTGTTTCCCCATCTTCATTCCTTGTCTTTGGCCAGGGCTGTGTCATGCTGCCTCTAGACTTGGGGATGGAGCTTGTGTGGGCCACAGTGAAGAAAACTGAACATGGACATGGCTTTTTCTTGTTGCCTTGGAATACTCTGGATGCCATGTGAAGGAGCCCGGGCCAGCCCAAGGATGACAAGCAACACAGGAAGAGCTGCCTACCCCACTCGGTCCCTCCTCACCCGCCAAGGCCTCGCTGGAAGCCTGTCAACTGCATAGTTATGTGGGATAAGAGATTTATTGTGGGGCTTAGGTATTGCACAATTAAAAGTCATCAACCAGCAACCACCAAGAAGATTTGGAAAAGAAGTCGATGGATGACTCTGGCTTTTGCATCTGAGGTTATTTGTGAAGTCAATGCAGCCATGCTGGTGGTCAGGAAGCAAATCTAGACAAAAAGCAAGAAACAATGACAGGACAGGAGACCCTATGTCCACTGCTTCTGTTCCCTTTGCAAGGGAGCTGCATATGTGCCTGATCAAGGACTCCAGGAAGCCAAAGGAGGGGACTGGTAGGAGCTGGAGAATCTCCAGGTCTTGTTTCTGTACCCACAGCAAAGAGCAGACCAGTGGACCAGCGGTGCATGGGATTGTAAGCGGCAGTGGTGCCTGGGCCCTGCCCCGACGTTGCCAGCACCCTAACCTCCCCATCGCGTGCAGCATCTGGTGCAGCCTGCCCTAACCCAGAATTACACAGGAAAGGAAACCCTGCATGGTACAGTTAAGCCAAGGAAATGCATGGATGCCCACCCACCAGCCTAAATCATCCAGCTTCCATGAAACTGGTCAACCAACCAATATATATGAACCTCTTCAGCAGAATCTGCCAACACTGTGAAACCAGAGGAATGGCTCATTCTACCCCAGAGTCTCAAGCTAAAGGGACTTAAACCACTCAGAGTACTGCCCACACAAAGCCATAGAAGTGGATGCCCAAAGGCCTCACCAAAGGTGAGCAATAGATAGATGGAAACAGAAGTAACAGCCAGGCTTCCCAGTGGATGCTATATTCAATAAGACACAGATCATTTTGATTTTTGACCCATATACGTATGTTCTCAGTAAAGAAGAAAACCAATTTTAAAAGTGCCTAGAGCAGCGGTTCTCAACCTGTGGGTCGCGACCCCAGCAGGGGCCCACTAAAGCCATCAGAAAATGTTATTTATTACATTCTGAATCATAACTGTGGCAAAATTACAGTTTTGAAGTAGCCACCAAAATTATTTTTTGGTTTGGGGTCACCGCAACATAGGGAACTGTATTGCGGGGTCACGGCATTAGAAGGTTTGAGAACCACTGGCCTAGAGGGAGTCTAATGTGCTGCCAGACAGCCATTGTGAAAGACACCATTGAATGGTGTCTCTTCTCCTTTCTCTTCCATCTTTCACTCCAGTGCCCTGGTGAGGAGTTCAATTCCACTTCTAAGGTTCCTCCTCTTTACACACTGTCATCTTGTCTCTACCACTGTCCCTGAAGTCCAGGTGCCAGCAAGGCCTGTTGAGGCTGTTCCAGCTGCCTTTCCAGCTGCCTTGCTTTCTCTGTAACCTGTTCTCCTATTGCACAGTTTCAAATAGAAAGTGGATCATGCCCTCCACCCTGCTCTGCTCGTCTTCTGCTTCAATGTCTTCCTGTTTGGAAAAAAAGGAATTCACTATCTCTGGAGTATGTCTGCCTCTGGCTCTCACCCGTCCTTGGATTCTCTGGAGTGCCACTTCGTCCATACCACGGCAAGAAGACTTCATCCCCTTGGATGTCGGGCTCGACTTGCTAGCCTGAATTCTCTTTAACTGTGTGTCCTCCTTTGCTAAAAGAACTGTGTTCTTGTTCTTTCTTCAATTTGCTGTATGGAACTGACCCTATCTCCTCCAATCCTGATATATGACTGAAAGAATGGAAAACCCAAGTCCACAAAAAATTAAGGAAACCAAGTATGATTAATTTTATGTATCAGCTCCACTAGGCCGTGGGGTGGCTGGATATCTTATCCAATATTTTTTCTTGGCATGTCATAGGAGAAGTTTCCAGAAGACCTTACCTTGAAAGTGGTGACTGGGTGATGCCCAATTCCCTTCCCAGTGTGGATGGACCTTGTCCACCCTGCTGGACAAGAGCCTGGATGGAGGAAAAGTTGCAGGAGGATTGAACTCATGCTCTGCCTGACTCGGAAAACCCAGCTGTGCCTTTGGCGTTCTTGGCTCTCTGCCCTGCAGACTTAGCCTGGAGCCTCCACATCAGTGCTCCAGCCCTGGGATCTTGAGGCTGCACTGTGTCCTCCCTGAAGCTCCTCCACCTTAGAGACGGCAGACTGCGGGATTCCTCAGTCTGCACCGCTGCACAGGGAGACACCCTGAAAAGCCCTGACCAGGAGACTCAGGCACGTCTCCTGGAGCTTCCCTGTACTTGTGGGGCCAGAGCATTCTTCTAAAGAGCTGCAGAGTCCCCTTCGTTTGAGCAAGTCACAGTGCACTCAAACATGTATGTAGCTTTTCTTCTGCAACGTTTGCATGAAGCCTGAATGGAGTCTCCTTTGGAGATGGCCCATGATTGTGCTTGTGGGCAGCATCTGAACACTCTGCATGCAGCCCACTCGTGTGCAAGAAAACACAGAAGCATTCTGTTGAGAAGAGTTCATTTTGGGTAGTTTTCAGAGAGGTTTCATTCTTCTCTGTATTATTTTTATCATAGGGAAAAAGCAAGTGTACATGACTTATATGATTAAAGATGACTTAAAATGTCCATGAAGCAAACATTAGCACAAAGAACTAGCTCCCCGCCCCCAACACACACACACACACACACACACACACACACACACACACACACACTCTTTTTTCCAAAATGCCTTTCTTGGGCAGAGTGACAGAGGATCATGTGACTGGGCTCTTTTGGGAGAGCTGTGGAATGCGGCAAAAGCAAGTGATAAGACTGCTGCGGGGAAGGGTCACCTGGGAGCACATGGCCTCGGTGGGCGGCTTGCCAGCTTGTCCTCCTTTGGTGCCTCCTTTGAAGACTATAACTGTTACTTTGAACTTTGCCTCTTGCATAAGGAAAGAGTCTAATAAGAGGAAATCAACTGGGACTTTCGTCAGAGCAGGGTCCTAAAACACAGTTGCATTGCTGTGAACATCTAACCAAGGCTTCCCAGAAGAGTCCAGGCTTGGAATCTGCAACGGCATCCTGGGGCAGCCCTTGGGACATCATGGGATCCACAGCTGGTGCTCGGGTCACAGAGGTGTACAGTCCAGTGGAAGGTGTGATGCCCGTGAGCTAGGAAAGCCCTTGGTTTTGTTTTGCTTTTCTGGATTTCCTTTTTCAAATGCTTGCACCTTTGCAAAGTAACACTGTGATAGCATCAAGGTAGGCAGCACTGTCCCTGCCCACTGAAGGACACTGTTTCAATCATACTGACATTTAAATCTCTGGCTCAGTCACTCCCTGTGACTCCGCCCCCTCTCTTTGCTCTTCATCCAGAGCCCGCGATGACCTTGCTGTTCTTCCTTCTCAATTCTTACACCTTCTCGTCAAGGCAGCCTTCTCTGGTTGCCCAGGTTGCTTTCTCTCCAGTTGCTTTCTGTTTCAATGTATTGATTTATATTCTGTAAAACATGCACACTGTCTGCGTCTATGTGATTTTATTTATTTGCCTCTGTATTGTCTGCCTCCTCCCCACCAAATGTAAAAAGTCCTACAATTTTGTCATATTCACTGCTAAATGCTCCACACAGCTCCGGATGTGCTGTGGATGTGTGAGCATAGCTCTGAACACACATGTGAGGGATGTTCAGGGACTGAGTAAAGCACAGATTCTCACCCTGGATTAGGAACGTCCACATTAGCTAGAGATCCTCCAGGCCCACGCTCTGGAGATGCCTGTTCCTGGGCCTGCAGGGCAGTCCCAGCCAGGATATTCTTCAAAGCTGCCAAGTGGCTTGTGTGTATGTTGGAGAATAAGGATTCTGGACAGCTCTGTTAGTCCCTGACACAGTTGTAAGCTCCCCAGGACCAGTTCCCCTGGGGACAGTAGGCACCAGGCAAGCTGGACCTGGTTAGCCTTGATAAGGTTAGACCTTGTTCCTTAAGGCCCAAGAGATGAAGGTGAGCCTGAGACCTCAGCCCACAGCCTAAATTTCCTGATAGAAAGTACGAAGGGTTCCTCACTCCAGTGCCTACTCCCTCCTCCATATCCCAGTAAATCCTGTGCAGTCAGTAGGCACACTTTCACTGATTCTAAATTTAAAATCACATTTCAGTGGAGGATTTGCTAAAAGAAGAGATTTCTGGGTATGATCCTCTTCTCGTTTTTATTTTATTTCATTGTTCTCTTTGTCTTTCCGCTTCAGTTCTTTTACTTGGGCCGGTCTTCACTATATAATCTTACTACTTCTATTCCCCCTAGAACTTTCCAAAATGTTTCCCCAAATATTTTAAAGTTCTATTTTTTAAATTTTTCTTTGTTTCCTGTTTTCTTTTTTTTTTCCTCCAAGACTTGGAGAGCCCTCTGCATAGTACTGTGGGCAATCTATGTATAAGAAAGAAACTCTTCATCCAAACATTCCATCTCATCTCCATGCAAGGAGGCCACACAGATTAGACTTCACCACAAATCCCAATGGCCCTGCAGTCTTCTCAGAGTAGGAAAACAGGGAGAGGATTGGAGAGCAGGTCCCTGACCTTCTCTAGGCTGTGGGAGTTGCAAAATTCCTGAGAAAACAATTGACTGTCAAGCATTTGGAAAAGGCAGGTTATATAAATCTTTAAATTTTGTGCTCTCTAAACACAAGTCCCTCTCTGTCAATGAAGAAATTGATTTATGAGGAGTGAAGTTTGCACATGGTTTGGATGTACCAGTCCTGGGTTTGAAAAAAGAAGAAACTGATTTTATTTGGAAGACCTTTTCGGCTGTTGGCTGTCCGGGCTAAGAATTAAACATGGGTGCAGAAAGATAAGATCAGGGGCAATGCAGGGTCTGATGCCCCGAGTTCAGCACTATAGTGCTTGCTGCTGAGGGTGGTTTAGGGGTCCTGGCTCCCTAGATACCTGGGAGGTCACTTTCTTTCCTATGAGGTGCGGTGGAGTCATAGAGGGTGTGGGTTTCAGTCCTCCAGGCTCTGGTGAGAGCCTGTGCTCTGTGTTTGTGTTTGCTGATGTGAAATCTCCATATGTGACCCTCCTGTGTTGGGTTGTCCAAGAGAAAAGGCCAGGTAGGACGTGGCATAGTCACTGCAATGACGCAGCAGCCCTGTCCTCTCTCGACTGGTACCTTTGCCTTCTCCATGGGAAGTCAGCAGGAAATACTGCCTTGCGTGGGTCTCTCTTCATGATGCACATGGTATGTGTGTCACCGGGGTTGCTGGTGTGACCCTATAGAAAGATTGAAAGAGGTTTTCTAAAGAGCACAGAATGGGATGTCATGACATGGAGGGTCCCTGAGGAGAGGTTGTGTGGGAAGATGCAGCTGGGAGAACGGACTGGCAAAGCCAGCAAACTTATCTGTGGGATCAACCCACTGACGCTTTCTTAGGTACTGAGGAGCTGTGTCCTGTCCACAGTGCCGTCCTGAGCCTGGGCACTGTGTCGGGTTGGAGCTGAGGGTGCCTACTTCTCCACCTTGTGCATCACATTCCTGTTCTCCATGGAGATCCACCTGGCTCCTGGCAGAGGTGTGCTCTGCTCTCTCCCCTGGGTCACTCACTTGTCCACGTGTTATGCTCACTATTCTTTGCACAGGTTACCTGCAGGGTGAGTTGCCAGCTCTGCAGGCAGGGGTCATGGCCTCGCTGTCTTCACCAATGAAGAAGGTGATCAACGAGGGTTGATTAAATGATCTAACAATTTTCATTTGATAATGAAAGTTTCATTTGACCCACATATTCCCCTTCTATGTATCTCCCCAAAAGAGCAAAAGGCACCCTATTACAGTGATATAAGCACACCCACATCTAGAGCAAAACTATTCATAATAGTGAAATCATGGAAGCAGCCTACATAATTACCATCAGGTACCATAAAGAAATGTGGTATGTACACACCATGGAGTACTATTCTGCCATAAAGAAGGGAGATATTAGTGGGAAAACGCACCTTGAGACCACAATGTCAAGTAAAGTAAATCAAACACAGAAGTCTAAATGTCACATGGTCTCTTTTATGGGAAACACACAGTGTAAGCAAAGAGCAAAAGAGATGAAAGACAGTGGGAAACAAGGAGCTGGAACTTTGGCAAAGGGAAGGGATCAAGGGACGGTGACAGAGGGAGGGGAAAGGAATAAACCAGAACTGAGATGGCTGTGTACATGGACCAGGGTCCCTTGAGAAAGAAAATCGGCAAATAGAGAAAGAAATCACTTAGGTTGAAGAGGCAGACTGATCTTGCCTCTGTGTAAATGTGATGATGACAGTGACGATCCAGGCGATTTATCCTCCCTGTCCATTCCAGGAAGTGAGGAGCAAGTTTGAAAGCTAGCCCCATGGACCTCCGCCTACATGCTCCAGGTTGAGGAGATAGGGCTGTGGGCCAATCTTCACAGTCATTATCTAGACACTGGTACAGTTTGCTTTAAAAATTAGCATGACCTTTCCATAAATCATTATTCCCTCTCCTGCTGGCCCTGAGCCATGCCCTCAGCATGGATCACGTGCAGGAAACATTGAGCAGCAACAACAGTGCTTGTGATAGCTAGTGCCAGCAGATTGTACCCACGCCTCGAGGGCTAGTTTGCATCTTTCATTTCCTGTATTCTCACCCAACTCTATAGGCCCATGGGGCTATGATTCTTGTTCCAAAATAAAGATACTGAGACACAAAGAATTAAATACATTGCTGGAGGTCATCCAGCTTTTTGGCTTGGCTAGAAGGCGGGACTCTTGCCAAGGCCGTCTAGGAGCTGTACATTTCATTGCTCTTGTCACCGTGATTGGTTTGTGAACACAGAGGGACAAACGTGTTTCACTCTTGGGCCAAGGATCTGTCACTGTGGTCATTCCCAGGACAGAGCTTCTCTCACCTGCTCATCAAGCCTGGGTGTCATGGCCTCTGCTGTCTTCCAGCTGGGACCAGCAATTGCTCTCCAATAATCTATAAACTATCTGCAAACATCATATTGTCTCCCTAGTGTAAGAACCTAGAAGAGTAAATAGGGTCTGAAAGGTACAATGGACACTGTGAAAGGGAAAGAAACTATTCAAAGGGAAGGAATAACTGGGAGGAGGAAAAGGAGGAAAGAAGGAAGGGGCGAAGTATGTGTAAATACACAAGACAGCTTGGAGGACTGTACAGCTGATTTCTGCTGGTCTACTCAAAGAAGCAGTCAATGCCTAAATTTTTTTTTAAATTTCTTTTTGTTTGACTAATTTTTTGACCAATTTTGCATGCATATATTAATGCTGAGCTCCTATCATTTTGTTTAGCAAGACTTGGTATCACTTCTAAATGTGTGTTTTTTGACTTTCCTTTATTCTCTCTAAAATAAAAAAATATATAATTGTTTTCTCAAAAACTTGTCTCTCTTTTTTTATGTTATCATCACCTTTTAAACTGTAGTTCCCCACTTCTAGTCTGCTTCGAAGTCTGGGTGCTTATTATGGTTTGTGTCTAGTTGTCCCCCTGCCAAAACCTCATGCAATCACAGGATGGGGACTTCTAGAGTTGAAACTTAACTCATGATCCACGGGGAGTGTGTGTTTTAGTACTGATGGGATTATGGGTCTGAGTACTGCTGGGATTATGGGTGTGGCCTGAAGTGGGCAGGCTCAGGCAGAGATCCTGAATGTTACATAAAGAGAGACAGAGAGACAGCTCACTCTGTTGCTCTCTGCTCCCCTGGTTGGTCAGTTGCCTCTGCCACTGTTTTGTTGCTGTCCCGTTACCATGAACTGGCTGCTCTCTGCCCTGTTCCACTCAGCCTTGGACCAGCTGAATATGGACTGAAACCTCCAGTAACTGTGAGCTAAACAAACTTTTACTTCTTTCACTTTATCTTAGCAACGAGAGAAGATTAACTAAGACAGTGCTCCTGAAAGACCCCCTTCTCTGAGTCTCGCATCTCATGCTTGAGAAATAATTTGTGGACCTAACACACCAATTAGGAACATTCACAGTGTACCTCCAGCTTTTCAAGGGCTTTCCTCCCAGGAAGCTCACCGATGATGTATTCACTCGTCTTACTCATTCATGGGTTTGCTCTCTCAGTAGCCCTTCATGAATGGAAGGTCCGTGTCAGGCACTCTGTCGGGGCCAGGGATATGGGGGTGAGACAATGTACCCAATGTCTTTAGGTGTAAAGATCAAAGTCTCGAAAGTGATCATAATTGTTTACTGCCAAACTGGGATACTACTATAGGAGAAAATGAAAGCTACTACGTGGGAAATAGAAAACTGAACCCCTAGTCTCAGGTTCAGGAGATGACTTTCAACCCTCCCAGAGCCAGGTGGATTAGGCTTTGACTCAGGGCAGTATCGCCATTTGCAGTGGGCAAGCTGAATGCAGAGTTGGACAAGTCTGGGCTGGTCAAATATTCTAACAAAAAGGTTTAGGATCACTGGGGTACGAAGAGCCCCAAAGTCATGTACACCTCCAGGTCACACATATGGGAAGAGCTCCCATGAGGCCTCTGTTGAACTGACTGGGCAAGTAGAACACAAGTCAGTGCCATGACCAGGACCTACTTACTGCCTCTATCCTGTTACCAGCAACAAAGGCCAATGTCTTTCGAGAGACTCCAGGAGGAGCCATGTAGCAACCTGTACCAAGGGCCTCAGGCACTATTACATGGGGCCCAGAGCAGAACCCAAACAAGCCTAAGCCAAGCCTGGATCTGCTCGGGAAGCATTCCAAATTCATCTTGGTACTGCCCTTTGGTGGGTGAAACCAGAGAGAAAGATCGAACCTTTAATCCTGTAGAATATTCTGATAGAGTATGCCTTTTTTTTTTAATTTAGAAGAAGTTTCATAAGATATTTAAAAAAAAAAAAAAAAAACCTTGAACATCTGGTTTGAGGATAAAGTCATTTTATTGTGTACCTGCCAAGCCGCAGAGCCAAGCTAACAAGCAAGCCTCCCTCTCCCCTAGCTGTCCTTCCAGAGCCTAACACCCAGCTATAAAATTATGGCCCAAGGAAAGAAGTAAGGTGAACAGAATGAGTTTTTTACAACTCAATGATAATCCACCTGGTTAATGGAAAATCCAGGCAATAAGGGGTACCTGGACTCCTGTTCCAATCTGTGTTCTTGAGCTAAGTGCCCCCTACTAAAGTCCTCAGTGAAAATAGTCATCTAAAAAGCCATGTGCACAAGTGTGGTTCATGGAGTGCTAGGAAAATTTCTCTTTCCACCACCGCTGGCCTCCATCAAGCTGCAGAACTGTTAATCATCTGGAAAGAAAAGAAGATTTAGTAGCAGCAAGGGTCCTTAGAAGGCTGCCTGACTAGCTATGTCCTTCTCCTCTTCAGACTCACTGACTTATTCCAAAACACAAAGCACCTGTTAGGTAGCAGGTCCTATAGCATACAGTAGACCTCATGGATGGTTTCTACAATTTAGGCAGCCAAGCTATCATGAGACAGATGTACACATAAAACGACTGCTAGTGATGGAAGGGCTATGGAAGAAAAGGCTCTGGAAATAGAACTCTCTGGTTTCCCAGTCCTCCCTGTCCCATCTAGGGCAGACCTGCCACTCATGGCAGGCTTTCCCACATTCCAGACCATACAGGATGAAACCAGCAAACAAGTTAAATTATACTTTCTGTCCCTAAACCTGAGCATGTAGACAAGGACATCAAAACCCACAAACAGGACATAACTACTGTGTTATATCAGCTTAGTCATGATATCAAAGAATTGGAAAAGAGCCTAGAGATCTGTTTTTCTGGAACCGCTTGTTTTGCAGTGATCCACGGTGCAGACAGAGCCTGCTACGATCTCCCAGCATGTCACCAGGGGCAAAGCCCTGGCCAGAACCCAAGTCTCATGACTGGAATTCCAGGACCTTTGGCTGCTGTTTTCAGTGGAGACTGTAACGTTTCTGTCTTATCCTACTCAACTTTGTCTCCATCCATTTACGATGCTTTTGTAACTCAAAGAACTCAGGTGAGGGAGGAGGAAGGGGAAGAGGTGAAGGTTAGGCGCCAAGTGAGTTTTGTGGGTGGCAGTGTGTACCCATGAGCCGCGGATGGCAGATGCTCAGGCAGGGCGAGCAGACCAGACCCTGGCGCCCGAACCAGGACTGGGTTCTTTCTTCCTTAAGTGTGTCAGAATTTCCAGAATGTGGAGGAGTCATCTTCCTTGGGAGTCCTCAATTATCTTTTCTGCAGTGGAGATTTGAGAAAGGAGAGGGGAGGGAGAGGTATAGGAGAGAGGCCGGGAAAGGACTGTTGAACATTCCTGTTGTGCAACCTGCTTGCCCTGCCCTGCCTTCCCTACTAAGCAAGCCCCCTCCCAGGCGGTGCCACACCGGAGATGCTATTTTCTGCGTCTGACAGAAGCTTGCCAAAGGAAGCTGGCTATAAACAGGTCTCTGCGCTGACGATCCAAGGCTTCTCGCAGGATTGACTCAGCGGTTATTTTGTCCAAGGTACACAGAGCAAGTCGCTCAGTCTGGGTCATTCTGATAAATTCTTGAAAACAGGGACCCCAGACAGGCAGGAGGGGAACATCAAAGACCTCCTGGGGCTGGAACCCAGAGTTGGACCCGCGCCTATGTCCTCGCTTCACTCTAGCCCTGGAGCTGCAGCAAACAGAATCTCCTGAGTGGGGAGGCGCTTCTGCCTTCTCTGGAGGCCTGTGCTCACGACGGCTCCCTTAAGGTCAGAGCTGCTGGACTGGAAAGTGATGACCACAGGACAGTCAGCCCAACCCACTTCACGGGGCCAATGAACATTACCACAGTGAGACTAGGCTGCAGGCACCCAGGAAAGCAGGCGGGAGGGCACTGAGGTGGTGGCCTGGTCTCTCAGGATGAGCACCTGGGAGCAGGAAGTGACTTCTTGGCTCAGGCTCAGAAAGGAAGATGTCAGCTGACAGTTGTCCTCAAACACTCTCTGCTCAGACCTCTCATTCCAGGAAGCCTGCGATGTTGCATGTCTAACAGGCTCCCAGAGGAAGCTAGTGTTTCCAGTGAGGAAACAACACCTCAGACCCTTGGGTGATAAGGAAAAAGAGGTAAAAGAGGGAACCACCCAGAGGCACTGAGTTCCTGCCTTTGAGGCCCCAGGGAGGAAGGTGGTGAGGGGATTTTCTGTTACTCTTTTTTTTTTTTTGTTCCCATTGAATGTTATTTTTGATTGCAGTGAGGGTCCTAAGTCATAAGAGTACTTTGACATAGTGCAGGTACAACTCCATAGAGGTGGGGCTTCACCTGAAAAAGAAATACAAAGAACTGGGTGTGGTGGTGTCGCCCTATAGTACCTGCACTCTGGGAGGCTGAGGCATGAAGATTTCAAGTTTCACCCCAGACTAGGCTAATTGGTGACTTAGTAAATTCCTTCCTGAAAAGAAAAAAAAAGGTTGAGGTTGTAGTTCAGTGCGAAGGTCTTAGTTTCAAGCCTCAAACAGAGAGAAACAGAGACAGAGACAGAGACAGAAACAAAGACCGACAGGGACAGGGACAGAGACAGAGGCAGAGGCAGAGACAGACAGAGACAGAGACAGACGGACAGGGACAGGGACAGAGACAGAGGCAGAGGCAGAGGCAGAAGCAGAGACAGAGACAAGGACAGAGGCAGAGGCAGAGACACAGACAGGCAGATGAAGAGAGACAGAGAAATGAGAGGAGGGGAAGGGGAGAGAGCATCCCTCACACCCCTGTGGGTGGTCAGGGAGAGCCCTGCTTGGGTCTCCTGATCTGGGCAGGAAAGCGCAACCCCGAGAGAACGAGACCCGGCCCTCCCATTTTCCTTCTCGTCCATTCCACCCCCGAGAGCAGCACAGGCTGTAAACCACAAATCCTTTCAGATTTCCTAATTCTGTCACCTTTTAAAATATTCGGGAGCCCCGGAGGGAGTTGGCAGGAGCTTCCCCCGGGCCCCCTGGACAGTTCTGCGCGGAACCTCAGTTCTCCACCTCTGAAGGTCTTCCCGCCAAGCCAAGCGGAATGACTCTGTTTCCCTGCCATCAGCAGCCAACACGATCCACTGGGCTGGAAGCAGTCTGCTGTTCGTTCTTCTCTCCTTCATGGTTCAGAGGTCTAAAGTGCCTGCTTCGGAAAGCTTAGGCAATTACAGGGGCTGCGGTTCGATCCCCTGCACTGTATGCAGGCTGGAAAAAAAAAAAAAAGTCCACAGAGCTGTGATGTGTACCAATCTAAATCAATCTAAATCACGCTGGGCTGCACGGTGTCAGGGAGAACAGTACACACGCTGTGGCCACAATGGGCTTTCGCTTTAGGCATCTACCCCTACTTAGCTGCTGCTGCTGCTGCTGCTGCTGAGGAAAGCTGTCCTGGGACCCCGGCAAAGAGCAACAGATGGGCAAGCTCTTCAGAGGCCCCTGCTGGGCCTCACCAGTCACCTGGGAATCTCCTCACTCAGCAGAAAGTGCAGGAAGTGGCCAGCAGGAAGAAGAAGGTGGGGGGGGGAGAGGGGTGGGAAGTCCTTGTGCCCCAAACCTTGCGCTCAATGGATGTGGCCACAGAAGAGTTACGGGAAACCTCCACGGCCCCAGTTCAATCCACCTAATAGTTGTGTGAGGACTAAAGTTCAGCAGTGCTGCTATGCTCTAGCTTACAGAACGTTCTTTCCCATGTTCCTGCTGCTCTGGGCATTTGGGACTTTGCACAGCCCAGCAAACAGGAAGCAGTGTCTGGTAGGGGAGGTCGAATCCCGCGGCTGGTGGGAACGCAGGCCAGGTACTTTAGCTTGCCCGTGGAGATGGAGGGAGTCTTCCAAAACCATCCCACTAAGGAAATGGCCACATGTGTGCTCCGCTGTTTTGTGTCTTCCTAGGTAATAATGATAGAGGCAGGAAGAGGGAGGGAAGAGGACAGAAGGCCAATGGGCAGGTGAGAAGAGGCAGAGAGCCAGGAAGAGGCCAGAGGGGCGGGCAGCAGCTCCCGTGGGTCCAGGCTGCTTTTGACCTGTGTCTTCCTAGATCCCAAGAGAAAGCAAGCTTGGCCTTGTCAAAGGGCTTGGAGTTCTCTGAACAGAGCACAAAGTGTCATTGTTCCCGAGTGCCGACCCTTGCCCAGGCTGCTAACGTATTCCCTTCTGGTCTCCTCCACTGGCGGCACAGAGTTGGAGCGTTTCTCTTGCAAGCCTTCACGCAACCTGCACCTGGGAGAATGGCCTCCTTGTTTCTCCAGGCTCCTTTCACATGTGCCTTTCTTGGCAAAACGGCTGGGAGGTATCAGAGTCACCAGGCGCACCCTGGAACATTGATATGTTTGGAATTTAATCAAATGCCCCTCCAAATGGGGTGATTTACCTTACTCCTGGAAGCACCCACTTTCAGAATTGTTGAGAGCTATCAAAATACAAATTATTAAGCAACATCAATAGGGAGGTGGGTCATGCCCACACACTGTACTCTGTAGAATGATTGTGAGGACAATATGAAATATGTCAACTTTCAAAAAAAAGAAAAAAAAGTAATGTTGATTTAAAAGGGTTAATGTTTAATTGTTCGATCAATCTTATATACCTATATGTACTAATCTCAACTGATCTGATGATGAAAATATGTAATATAACCATTGTTAAATTTAAACAATAAAAACATTAAATTAATAAAAACAAAATACAAATTATTAGGAATATGCTCTTTACAATGAGCTCTTTAGGATTTACGTATCTTGATATAAGTCTCACTCTTCCTAAGAAAGGAGGCCGGGAGCGTCCCCAGTTCTGCATTTTAGTGCAGCAAGCAGTAAGAATGTGGCTGGGCGCCAGCTGTGTTCTTAAGGATCCATTGCCTCCATTTTTGGCATCTCTTTGCTGGCAGGGTGGCCCTGGAATGGACTCTCAGCATCGTCTCAGGTGGCATCGTCTTTGTGCCCACTACTCCCAGCTGTGCCCTGTCAGGTTGCAGCTTTGAAGTCTCCTCCGGCTGTGAGCAGTCTCGGGTCTGAAGGTCAAGGACTGTAGTGCCCAGGTGCAGAGCCCAGGACGGCTGCAGCTTTGCTTTCGTCCCTGTCTCTTGGCTCCCAAGATGTCCCCACAGCCCAGCCTCAGGCACCTCATGTTGAAAGTTACTCTATGCCTCTCAAATCCTCAGACCCACACTCACCTGGCATGCCATGGTGGTGCTGGCTCGTGTGTATCATGGGGGACACCTGTGTCATCAACACCATTCCCTGTCTCTCAGGAGACCCTTGGTTATCATCCACTGGTTTCCATCCTTGCCTTGGGAGAAAGGGTTTGTCTTCTTCCCTGAACTGGGCATCCCCCTCGGGATGATGGGGAAATACACTCTGACCCCATTGGTTTGGGTCAGTCCAGTCCCTGCCTTTTTAACAGCTCCTTTCCTCTCTGCAGGTCCCCCTGAGCATGCAAATCTGCAGTTGCTCTGCCCACAGCATTGAGGCAAGCCCTCCCCCACCCCCCAGCACCCCGCTGGCTCTTCTGTCCCAGTCTCTCCCATTCTTCACCCCCTTGCACCTGTCTTCTGGCCAAATGATGGCCCTGAACTCTCTCAGTGATTGGTGAGGTAGCTGCTTCCCCGTGGACCCTCATGCCCCCAAGTCTGCTTTGCTTGTCCTTCTCTGCCTGCGTCTCACATTTCCCAGGTGCTGTGCATGTGACCCTGTTGACCTTTCTTCTTGCAACGCTGCCCACTGCACTACAGTAGTATGTCTTCTCTTCCTGCAACAGAGAAGGGGCTTTCAGTCTTGATTCCTTCCCTTCCCTCCTCTCTTCGCTTCTCTTCTTTCCTCCTCTCCTCTCCCTCTCAGCAGGAGCACCTGCTGCCAGGATTTCAGGGCTCCCTTTGGCCTCCACACAGTGAGCTCAGATCCTACCTTGCCTTGCTCCATTACCTTGGGGGTTCCAGACCCATGATTCCCTTGGCTGACATGTCTCTTGTGCTCTGCTGGCCTGAGCGTTCCATGCCCATATCACTCTTTTTGATTTGAAACACTCTTAGCTCTTGGCCTCTGTTTCTGTAAGTGGTACAAACATCGTGTCTAATCTCCAGCTGTTCGGCCCTTTATGCTGCTTCACCCCATTCATTGCACTTTTTATGTCTGTCTCACTATTTTCTGAATCAAGTTCTGACTCCCTTCTCTCCTTGGGTGCAGGACTGTCACTCAAATCTAGAATTCCTCCTTCTTGCTTGGACTCCTGCAGCAATCTGGAGAGTGGTTTCTGGGTTTTTCCTCTCCTTGCTTGTCTTTCTCAGACAGTGGTCTCTCCAAGCCCAGGGCTGGTAAGGATTTTGTTGCCTTCACCTCTCTATTCCAAGTTCAGAATCTTTAACATGCCACTCAAGGCCCCCTAAATTTTGTCATGGTTCATTCTCAGCACCATCCTAAAATTAATCTATTTTCCAGTCAAATGTTATGACTCAACATTCTCTAAGTCAGACCTGATGATTCCTAATTTGTGCCTCCTTTTATAAAAGTCGTTTCCTTTATCTAATACTCCTAAATATTCTTTCACTCTAGCATTGTAAAATTGAACCCCTGCTATTTTTATGGGAAAATCTGTAATGTAATTATTTTCAAGGAGAAAAGGTTTATCCAGCTCCTAGCTTCAGAGGCTCTCTGTCCATGGCTGGGCCCTGTCCAGCACAGTGGGAGGATATGACAGTGCAAACATGTTCACCTCATGGTGGTTGGGAAACAGAGTGCAAAGGAATGCACTGGGGTCCCAACATCCCTTTTAAGACACCCTAAGTGGCCTATCTTCCTCCTGTTGCATGGTGACCAACCATTCCTCCTGCTCCCAAGGCCCAGTGTGTTAAAGGCTCTAGTGCCTCCCCCTCCCCATGCTTTCTCAGCACACAAGCCTTTGAGAGCAGAGACAACTTAAACCTCAGTACCTTTGAGCTTGGCTCAGGCTTGCCTCTGACCCAAGTCATTGTCTAATCCAGCAGTTCTCAACCTGTAGGTCACAACCCTGGTGGGGATCGAACAACCAAAACACAGGGATCATCTAAAGCCATCGGAAAGTACATATTTGAACCCATGCTATGCCATGGTGAAATGTTACTTATTGGAATTAGTAATAAATATTTCTCAACATATTATTTTTTGGTTTGGGGTCACCACAACATGAGGAACTGTATTGCGGGGTCATGGTATTAGAAAGGCTGAGAGCCACTGGTCTAATCAAAGTTGAATATGTTGGGAATCTGAATGGTCATTTGATTGGTCATTTGCTATCAACTTGGACAGAAGAGGACCCTGGACAGGGATCAATAGATTTTGCAACATTGTCCTCATAGCAAGTAACCAACTCAGCTCTTGTTAGTTATTTAGGATATGTTTCTTTGTGTTTGTACGTTTGTATATTGTGTGTATGCATCAATTTGTAGATCTAACATTCTAAGCAACTGACTGAGTTTAAAACACTATTTACTCCCAAAGATAGGGTCATTTTATTTTATTTTTTTTGATAGGGTCATTTTAAAAAACACACAACGACCAATATGAGAGTCCTTTGGCTTTGTGGTTAAGTGTAGCAGCTTCTGTTGCATTATGATCAACCCCTTTATAGGCAGAAGCATGTTGTATGTTGGAAGAGAGTGAATAAGACTTTGTGCCTAGTACCTCAGTGTCTCATTGTCACAGAGCATTGCCATTCTTTTTAAGAAGTGCTAGTTCCATAACATCATAGCTAAATATTCATATGCATAGATAGATAGATAGATAGATAGATAGATAGATAGATAGATAGATAGATACATCAGTCTTTGTAGGAGCTTACATACCTCTTGGGGCAGTTTCTTCTGGATAGAAAGACCCATTATATATTTATGGGATGTTAAGTACAGTAATCACTGCATTTTTAGAAACTTTATCATCTATTTCTTCCAGTTTGGAAGATTTATAAATTTTCCTATTGTAACTTTTACTTAAATAACTGGAAAATACTAGGAACTATCACTTCACGAAATCATTCTTTCCCAGAGATAGCTATGCTCACTGACTGAGGGTGACATGATTTTCCATTTAAACGATGCAGTGGAAATAAAAAAATAAATATATGATTGTAGTGTACATACGTGTTCCTAGGTCCTGATATTGTGGAACTAGTACTTCTTAATAAGAAAAGGCAACACTCCATAACAATGAGACACTGAGGCACTGGGCAAAAGTCTTATTCACTCTTTTCCAACACACAACTCATTCTCCTTCCTTCTGTCTGTAAAGGAGTTCAGTGTAAGGCAACAAAAGATGCTCCACTTGATCACAAAGCCAAAGGACTCCCATGTTGATCACTGTGCATTTTTTAAATGACCCTATCCTTGGGAATAATGTTTTAAACTCAGCCAGTTACTTAGAATGTTAGATCTACAGAGTTATGCACATATGCACAATACACAAACATACAAACACACACACCAACACACACACACAAAGAAAAATATCCTAAGTAACAAGAGTTGAGTTGGTTAATTGTTATGAGGACAATGTTGCAAAAGCCTATTCATCCCCATTCAGGGTCCTTTTCTGTCCATGTCCATAGCAAATGACCAATCAATCTGGATTGATTACTGTTGGTTGATTTCCACTGATGGAATTCCCTCTGGAAACTCTTCTAGATCTTCAGGAGGTTCTGCCATGTATCGAGCAAACCTATATTTGAGCACATATTTTGGCTGAGAACAAGCACACAATATTTTGTGGAACAGTTGTTGGCAAATTTTAATCTTTATCACATGGGGAAATTTTCACTTGCAGGTGAGATTGAAGTCTTATACAGCACACATGCATGAGGATGTGTGTGTGTGTGTGTGTGTTTACAGATTCACCTGTGTGTACCTCTTCTCTGGCCACAGAATGGAGTGGGAGGTCCTACCTTGCACCAGGCAAGAAAGCCCTCTTCCACAAGGAGACCCCTGCAGCTGCCAGGGGACATTTCTGTGACATAGGTGATGTTTTCTTCTCCCCAAACTTTCTTTTAAAACACTTTCAAGGAAATTCGAAACAGCAGAGCTAAGTGGAAAAATGATTTTCATTCAGCATGCAGTTTTATTCATGTCAGGATGTATTGCTACTTCCATTTCATTATATTTTACCTTGGAGGGCTCTTTTTTTTTTTTTTTTTTTTTTTTTTTTTTTTTTTTTTTTTTTTTTTTTTTTTTTTTTTTTTTTTTTTTTTTTTGAGAAATAATTTTATCAAAGTCTGGAGAATCCTAAGTCGGGAGGCCATCCTTAGCTGAGTCTCATGGACAGCTGGCAGGCTCAGACACATAACAAAGGTGCTGCTGTGATACGGCCAATTTCATTTAATGAAATCTTTTTTGGTATAAAATGGAGAAAGCACTTTGTTCAGTTTAAGTGAGTTCTCTCTCTCTCTCTCTCTCTCTCTCTCTCTCTCTCTCTCTCTGCCAGTTGTGTTTGCCAAGGTCAACGTTTCCATTGCAAGGGGGAAGTATACATGCCCCCTGGTGGCCGATTTGCTAGCAGATATTTGTCTTCAGTGGAGGACACAAGATCTCAGGAGCTCAGCAGAATGCGACGCCTGCGCTATACGTGTTGATTGGGCGCTGGTGTCTGAAAGCAGGAGATGCTTTGAGGGACTTGGTGGGGAACCCCAAGGTCTTGCTCTGAGTCTCTACACAGCAGCTAAGCACCACACCTGCTCATAAGGCGAAGGCTCAACCTCTCTGGCAGCCTTCTGTTTTCTCACTATAAAGTGCGTCATCCTTGAAGCAGGCTCCAAAGGTCACAAGATAAAATAAGAGCAGGCCAGGAGGAGTGAGAGCGCCGTTCGAATTAGATGCGTTTGCTGCAATGCTTAAAGCAATTTAATACCTCCCTTTAAAATAAAATCCAATATATTTGTTTTCCTCACTATTCAGGATTGAATTTAAGGGCTTCACACAGAACTAAATTCCTGGTCCATTTTTCAATTATGATTTCAGAATTTTTCTTCCTTCATTTCCTATGTCTTCTCTTTTTATGCTTCTGTTCTCTTCCAATTCTTCTATTGGAGTTTTTGCTTTTGTTCTCATAATTTTGATTAATAATCACTTTTCTATGCTCTTTGAACATTTCTCTTTCCACAAACTGCTCTGATTTCAAAGCTATGATGTCATTATGCTTACAGTGTCTATATGAAAAAGGCCTTATGGAGGAAAATAATGAGAATCTATGAAAAATGCAGAGAAAGATTTCAGGGGTGATGATGGCTAAGAATTCTTGAGAGAGTGACCTTGGAAGAGAGGAGAGATCCAGGCAGAGTGGGAGGGGGTCAGAGAAGGGGTTTCCTTACAGGGAAACCTGTGCCTTCAAGAGGAAAGGTGGCCAATCTGAGAGTACAGGATCTCCATGGAGATGTGCACCCAGGATCTCAGCAGTTGGGGAGGCTGCAGCGAGAGCATCACAAGATCAAGCCCAGTTTGGGCAATTCAGGGATCTAGCAAGACACTGACTCAAAATTTAAAAACGGACCAAGGATACAGTTCAGTGTGAAGGCTCTGAATTCAATGTCCAGTAGTGAAGAAAATAAATATACAACATTTTACCCTTGAATTCTAAGATAAGAATTTCTTAAATTTCAGATAAATAATGAATACATTTTAATACATCCCCAAAGGTCACAAAGTTCAAAAATTTTCTAAGCATGGCAACTCCAAGAGGAGAGCAAGAAGCATGAAGGAGCGGTCTGAGGGCCTTCGTAGGTCCTGTAGTCTTCTTGGTGGTGCTAAGATGACCCAGTGTTCTGGTTTGTGTCTAGGAGCACCCCAAGCTTCGTGTAGGTGGAGCTGTGGCTTTTTCAGATGTGTCTCAATCTAGAATGTGTGATGCGGCAAATAAGAGCATGTGAGGACGAGTCAGCCCAGTGATTGGTCTGGCGTGGCCCAAACCCTGGTAGTCTGGATGCAGTACAAGGGACAGAGAAAGGCTTGTCTCCTCCCTTGGTTTCTTGCTTTAGCTCTGTGCTGCTTGCCACAGACTGCTTCTCCTCTGTGACATACCCCTGCTTTGTGCCACCTTGCCTTGGAGCAAGCTGGGTATGAACTGAAATGTGTGCACACTGTGAGCCAGATAAACCTTTAGGCCCTTAGCATGTGGGTGTTGCATATTTTGCCACAGCCATGAGAAGGATAACAAGACACCCAGCAGAGCCATTTCCTTAGAGGATGCTTAGGTCTGCCCGATTGAGATGAGTTCCCAGGGCTGATACAGCCACTCAGTGGGTCAAGGCCTGGCGGCCAGCATCCTGGAGCCCAGCAAAGCCAGGAAGTCAGGATTCTTACCATGTACTAAGCATCCTTTCAGAGAGTCTCCTCATTCTCAGTAGGCTGCTCCTGCACTAGTGCCAGGGAAACCCTATCTAGCTCCTTCTGATGCACTGGATCCAGAAAGTCTCCTACCAAGAGGGAGAAAGAGCCATTTCTCCATTTCTAAAACACCCCATCAGTAGGTCCTGAGGTGGCTTCAGCCTTCAGCCACACTCTCTTGTAGTTACTGCTTGCTAATAATTTATGAGACTTTCTGATATTATTTCTTCTTCTTCTTCTTCTTCTTCTTCTTCTTCTTCTTCTTCTTCTTCTTCTTCTTCTTCTT
>PVJA010003472.1:0-10298 GCA_004027025.1 Myocastor coypus | reverse complement strand
GCCACTTACTGCTCAGCCATCTGCTTCCCATTTTTTTAGACTGTTGTTGTTGTTTTCTTCCTGGATCTTTTTGTCCTTATGGATTAATGTCTTTAAAATCATTCCCTGTACTGTCTTTTTAGTGGGCTGGGGATGGAATAGAATGTGAAGCATATGTTCAATCTGCCATCTTTAACTAGATGCACAGCCATGAATTTTCAAAGTGACTGCAGGAGAGTTGTTTAATCCCTTTCTCTCAATCCTCTTTTGTAAAATGAGAAGGTTAAGTGAGATGGGTTTTGATGGGCCCCACACGAGCCATTTTACGATGGTATCATCTTCTGCATTATCATTATTAATTGAGAACATCAGGTAACAACTTCTTGAGTCTTCTAAGCAAATTCTGTTTGCAGTCTCCCAGAGAATTGAGTCAGTAGGCCAAAGCCTGGTTTACATTTTCAGCCACCCAGCCTATGAACTCGACCATTTATCATGAAGGGAACCTGAGCAGGGCTTCTTGCTTCCTATACAGCTGAGGACGACAACATAAATTTCTCCCATAAGGCAACTGCGATGAACAAATGAGTGAACCCACACAAATGGGCTTTGCATATGGAAATTTGCTATGCAAATATTAATGCAAAGTGAATCTTTGCAAAGTGCCGAGGAAGACACTGCTTGTTTTATATACGAATCACCAGAGGCATGAGAGGTGGAGTAACATCCTCAGTGTGTAGGGAGGAGTTTGCACCAGCTGCAAGCCTTAGGAGACCTTGCACTGAGCACAGGGTTGGTGGCCCAAGGCCCTGCAAGTGTTACAGTGGCACTGAGATGCACTGAGCCCTGAATCAGTCTTGGTTTAACAGGACTAGTTGGAAACAGTTGCACTTGTACAAAGAGATGAGCACATGCTCATAGGACATAGCCTTGCAGTGTCCTTCTTCTCAGATCCCTTTCTATGAGCTGGCGAGTGTCTTGCTTACTTTTCTGTCACTGCTGAGGCAAAATACCCAATGTCCAGAATTTAAAAAGGAAAGGTTTATTTAGCTCACAGTTTGTGGGGATTTTAGTCCATACTCAGCTGGCTCCAAGGCAGAGTGACACAGGGCAGACAGTAACAGCTCATGGAGGCAGAAAACAGCAAGAGCAATGAAAGAAGGAGCGGCAAGCCTCTTCCCCCCTTACATTGTATGCAGGTTTCAGGCCCCAGGGAGGGTGTTGCACTCACACCCAGAATCCAGAACTGGACTACAAATCAATTCAAAATCTTGGACCCACCCCCACGACTATGTGAAGCTTGTGTTTGTGTGGGGGGGAGACATCTAGACAAAAACCCTAACAGTGATGCCCCCATTCCCTAGTCAGTGAGGCTTTGCAGTGAGTTCAAAATGAAAGCGACTCCTTTGTGGCTAGATGCTCAAGAAATAACTCACGGGGTTTTCTGCCTTCCTATTTTTTCAGGTCCTCTTTAAAACATCTACTCAAGCCAAAGACTTCACCTAGATTTTTTATGGCAGTCTCTAAAAGAAATTATTTTTAAAAGTAAAGAAAACATAAAATATAAAGTCATGGGTGGAAGAAGAAGTAACATGGGAAAGGAAGCCCTAGGGTGCTGGTTTGGCACCAAAGAATTTTGAGGCCCAGAACAAATGCTAACCTTGATGAGACTTTAACGGACACACAGAGATGACAGAGTCAAGGGAACTAACTGAATTTGGAAATGTGCGACCTTGGGTGAATTATGTCACTCACCTGGACACTCAGCACCTTAGTGGTTCCGAGGGGACATCTGGGAAGTTAGCAGAGGAGACGGGTTCACTCATGAGATGAACGCACTCAGGCCAGGCCTTGGCTGGTGCTCAGAGCTGCTTCCAGAGTCTCCTGACCCTGGGGGAGCAGAAAGCGCAGCTCCCCCTCTCAGTCCTATCTTCCTGGCGAATTACAAAGGAGCAGGGCACACAGTATATTGTTATGCATGTGCTCACCCTGCTGAGCTTGGAAGCCCATGAGCCCACTTCTAGGAACCCGACATGCATTCCCTGTTCCTTTTACTCCTGGCTCTGTGCTAGTAATTCTTTATGTGGGAAAGTTTTAATATAGGTTTCTGAATACTAATCTTCATCCTAACTCAAAACCAGGCAGCTGAATTAATGGTATGTGTTCTTTACAATCAATTCTTTGACAAAATCCAAGGGAAAACTAAACAAAACTAAAAGCAATAACAACACCACTGGCATGTGATGTTAAAACTCAACTACGTGTCTGATTTTAGCTAAAAATCTAAACAGAATTACCAAAACATAAAACATCTTAATAAATAGTGGCACATGAGGTGACAAAGTAGACCAAAGCTGATAAAGTAGGCATCCTAAAATGATGTAAGCATGAAGCTTATGACCCACTCTGTCTTTGTTGTGTTTTGTTTTACAACAACCATGACTAAGAGACCCAAATGAAGTTATGCGAAACTTGCTCATTTAGGAAATGAGGGTGCCTCATCTCCTGCCTACTTTCTATTTTCAGGCTCAAGATTCATGAGTGAAGTTTTACGCTGGGTTGGGGACATGCGACTATTCCTCTGCTACTTCTAGTCGGGCATGGCGGAGGGGCTTAGAAGGGATTCTTGGGGTTCAGCGTAGGGCTTAGGGCTAACTGTATTCTGAGAAAAAGTATGTAACTCAAAGAGGTCACCAGGAAATCATTTCCCAAGGAGGGTTCTTGCCTTTGAAATCTTTTCTCACCCCTGGTCTAACAAAGCCCTAGTTCATTGAGCCTCAGAGGGATAATGGTCCGCAGCTGGTTTTGGCTGGCTGGCTTTGATGGCTGGGTGTTTGAACTGCAGTGGGGGTTAATATGGTCGATTTCAGTTTCATTGTTTGTGTATCTGCTTGGGATTCCTCCCAGGAAAGAACAGACTTCATCCTGTGAGAAATGAACATCTCTCTGTATATCACGGGGGCTCAGGCAAAATAAAATCACTTTTTCAGGAGCCTGAGGTGATGTGGTGGTGAATAGGCTCATTTGATAACTCACCGCTTCTGTGGTCCACTGGGTTTGGGCGGGTGAGCGACACTATCACATCTCTGGAAGGCATCTTTATGCCTACATGGTTTGCTAGTCCTGCTTCTCCTCCAAAGATTTCCCCCTGCAGTCTTCCCAAGCCACTTTTCCTCCAAATCAGAGGAGTAAGATTCAGTATCTTAGAAGAAAAGCAGGAGGACCATTGCCCTCTGGATTTGGCTTCCATTTGGAGAAGATTTAAGAGGCAATCCTGTGGTGGAATTCTCTAATGTTAGATGAGGACTGGTTGTCTTCCACAACAGAACGTTCTTCTCCTGGGATGAAGGGTTGCTAAGTTGATCTTACTAGATCCCCTCATGAGGGTATCTTTTCATGAGGGCAGGGACTTGTCAAGTTTACTGTTATTCCTGAATGCCTGGGATGGCATTTGGTTGCAGTGGGATCTCATTCATATGGATGATAAGGAGATGAAGTGTGTTTTGACTCCCAGGCTTGCAGTTTCAGTCCATGGTTGGGCAGTCCCATGTTTGGGGTTGTGATCAAAATGCACACAGGGTGGAAACATGCAGTGGAACTGCACTGCTGAGCTCATACTAGGAAGCAGGAAAGACAGAAAGAAGCCAGACTCCCAGAATCCCCTTCAAATGCCCAATGACCTAAAGACCTCCCACTAGGCCCCGCCTTTATAGGTTCCATGACCTCCCTCTGATCAAGACTTTAATACAAGGACATTTGAAGGTCACTCAGATCCCAACTGTAGTAGCTGGTTGTTGTGGAGTAAAACAGGACCATGTCTTGGCCTGAAAGAAGTGAACCTGGGGTGTGTGACTCACTGCACAGAACTAATCGCACTTTCCCCACCAAACCACTCACTGCATGTGTATAGTCCTTCTGTGCCTCAGGAAGATAGCAGTAGTGGCTACTGCTCTGAGGAAAGAAATACTGACTCTAACTCTGTGAGTGAACTTGGCCATTTGCTAGAATTATAGTGAGGCCGCAGATCAGCTCCACTTCCTGGAATGACTTTGGAAGTCACAAATGAGTCATGTTAGGCCATGTGTCCTAGTTGAGGTAATTATAACAAATTATAACATATGGGCAGTAGGAACAAAAAAAAAAAATTATTTCCCCCTGGAAAGGCTGAGACTGAGGTACCAGACTGGTCCTTCTGGTAGGACCAGGCTTCCTGGTTTCCTGATGCCTGCTTCCTTCATCTGGAGGAGAACAGCCAGGGAGGTGCAGTCTCTCTCTCCTCCCTCCCTACCATGAGTGTTTTGACTCCACAGCTCTAAGGCCCCCGACTCTTATCACATCCCTTTGTAGGCTTGGCTGGCAGTGCCTGGATTCTGATGGGAAGCAAGCGCACACTCCATGACTCTGCACACTCTCGACAAGACAATTTCACCTCAAGGAGATGAAAATTAATTTCTTAAAGGTAGAAAACAATATCCTACTAGTAATGAAGGAAAAATTCAGAAAAGTGCTCCATGGGAAAGGAACAATGACAAAAAGTTGAGAGCAGTACTTTTGAATGAATGAGACAGAAGTTTATTGTTATACTTCTTGCTGCTGGTGGTGTTCTCCAGGTGCGTAGCCCTCCCCCTGGCTCCCTGCAGTAGTGGTGGGACTATGTACCCAGGAGGACCATTTTCACAAACATCATCACTTCCTCCTCTGTCTGCTGTACTGTAGGCTATCTGGACATCAGAAGTCAGAGAAGGCCTCCAGGGGAGATGTTATTACTAGTATTAGTAGTATTAGGGTTCATAAAGTGGTACCTCAACTTGTGGCACTTTGACATGTAGAGTTGGAAAAAGCCTCTGTTCCAAGGTCTCTCCAATTTTTCTCATGGCCCCTCCCCTCTTCAGATTTTTCTCTGACCTTCTTTTTCTTCCACAATGCAGACAGAGGTTTTCTCTAATTTTAACTGTTTACCTAAAAACTGTATCTGTCAATAGAAACATATCCACCTACTAACTTTATTAAAATTTCATCAACCAAAGGAAATACACTCATACCACAAAAGAAGAGATTGGAAATCAAATACCACATCCAGAACTCAGCAATACCAGGTCCAGGCTGTCACATGTTTTCCACGGCTATTTCTTTCTTCAAAAATCATTGACCCCACCTCCAGAATTGTCTATCACCTCTTCTTCCTCTCTCCTATGAAGATCTTTCTGTTTCATATTGCATGGTGTCTATGTAAGCGTGCATAGGAATAAATGTGTCACACACATATCTTGCCGAACTGTCTGTGCTAATTGGGGTCTTGGGCATCAGCCTTCATAACATGCAGGGCAGTGAGTACTTCTCTCCCACCCAACAGCAGAAATAACCCTTTAAATTTGTAAAAGACATCCATAGCTATGAGCATGCAAGAAAGCCAGTCCCAACGCAGAAGGGTCCAGACAATGCACTAGCATTTTTGTTTAAATATATTTGGCCAGGTGAGTCTAGGTGGAGTGTAGGATATATATTTGCTAGTTAAATATTTCTAAATTTCCAAAGAAAACTCTACTTTAAAGAGAAGGTAAAAGAAGAAAAGATCCTTTTTTGGATTCTTAGAAAAACTGGGTTAGAATTTCTGCTCCTCATGTTTGAACTGCAGATCAAGAACTTACAGAAAGATGTTTCTCAAGTTGTACGATGGGTCCTGTCATAGGATAGCAGGGACAATGATGGCGCTTAGCCCATAAGATTGCTGTGAGAATTAAATGAAGTGCCATATGTACATTTTACATTTTTTAAAATTGACAAAACTGTATAAGAGCGTATTTGTCACATAGAACAAATTATGCAAAATGCATACACTGTCGATTTTCTCAGTATAGCTAATTTCCTTATGGATATCCCTCAGATCTGTTCGTTATAGGAACAATTATCATCCACTCTTCAGTTTCCAAAATACAATGCATTGTTATTAAGTACAATCACCATACCATACTGTAGCCCTGCAGATGTTATTCCTTCTACCTAAAATTTCGTATTATTTGACCAACACGTCTATGGCTCCTGCTAACCACCATGGTACTCTTCTATGAGTTCAACTCTTTTGGATACCGTAGTGAAGTGAGGACCTGTGGTATTTGTCTTACTGTGCCTGGTTTGTTTCACCTAGCATCATGTCTTCTCGGTTCAACGATGTTGTCACGAATAATTTCTGTCTTTGTAAGACAGAGAAGTATTCTGCCATGTATGTGCTTCAGATTTGCTTTTCCATTCATTCATCATTGAAGGGCAGTGACATTGACTCCAGATCTAGGCCATTGTGAAGAGTACTATAGTGACACAAGTGTGCACATGTCTTTTGATACACCAATTGCATTTCCTTTTATTTTTTATGTATTTAGTACAGAGTCTACAGGGTCTCCCTACATAGATTGGACTCATAGTGATTCTCCTATTTTCAACCTTGGATTATAGACCCACGCCATCATGCCAAGTCTTAATCGCTTCTCAGCATGCCCCAGGAATAGGGTTGGCACAGCATGCCTGGTGTCATATGTTTCCTTTAAATATGTACCCACTTTTGAACTTGCTAGACCATAGGTAATTCTAGCTTTGACTTTTTGAAGAACTTCCATGTTATTGTCCATAATGATTGTACTAATTGACATCAGCATGAAAGGACTTCTTTTTGGCCACATCTTCACCAACACTTGTTATTTTTGTCTTTTTCATAAACATCACTTGAATGGGCATAAGATGGCATCTGAGTGTGGCTCTAATTCACATTTATCAGATGGAGGCTGATGCTGAGCCTTTACCTTATCCTTGGGCCAGCCATGTGCGTCTTCTTCTGAGGTGTGCCTGTTCAGGTCTTAGACATGTCTCTCATTGCTAAGACATTCCTTATGGATATTCCTCAAATGTTTGTTATAGGAACAATTATTATCCACTCTTCAGTTTCCAAAATACAATGCATTGTTATTAAGAACGATCACCATACCATACTGTAGCCCCACGAATGTTATTCCTTCTAACTGAAACTTCATATGATTTGACCAATACATCTATGGCTCCTGCTAATCACCATGGTGCTCTGCTATGAGTTCAACTCTTTTGGATACCGTAGTGAAGTGAGGACCTGTGGACACCCAAAGATAATGGGGGATGAGCTTACTTCGGTTCACAATTTGCAGTGATTTCTGTCCGTAGCTAGCTGGCTTGAGGGCAGGAGAGCCCATGGCAGAGAAGAGACAGGTGATAGTAGGCAGAAGACAGCAGAAGCAGCAGACAAGGAGAACAGGAGGCTCTTTCTGTCCCTTATTCTGTATGCAGTCCAGCAGAACTGGGGTGGTGCCAAGCCAATAACTGGACTTAGGAACTGATTTAGCAACCCCCCACCGTTAACCTCAGCACCCTTCATCCTGGTGTTGACCTCCAAATCAATCACACCCTCTTGATCAGTCACTTATTAAAAAAAAAAAAAAAAAAAAAAAAAACACCTATGACTGCATAAGGCTTGAGGGGACATCTAGGTACAAGCCATAATAGGTCCTTTGTCCATTTTTGAAAATATTTCTTTGCTTTTGTGCTACTGAGTTGTTTCATTTTGGATGTTATCCCATGATAAGTCATTTTTTGTATTCTTCATGATAACCCTTCTCACAGGGATGAGCTGAAATCCCAGTGTAGTTTTGATCTAAATTTCCCTGATAGCTTAGGTAGTTGAACACTTTTTCAGATAATTATTGGTTACTTGTATTTCTTTTTTTTTTTTTTTTTTTTTTTTTTTTTTTTTTTTTTTTTTTTTTTTTTTTTTTTTTTTTTTTTTTTTTTTTTTGAGTAGTATCTGTTCAGTTCACACAATAATTTCTGTTGGATTATTTCTCCTTTGTAATTAAGTCTATGTATTGTGGACATTATCTTTTGTTGAGAGTGCGGCTCACAAAATTTTTCTCTCATTGTGTAGGTTGTCTCTTTATTCTGCTTTCTTCGTTGTCCACAAGTTTTCTTTATTATTGTTGGTGTTTTTTTTTTGTTGTTGTTGTTGTTTTTTTAACAGAATACTACTTGTCAATTCTTATTTCCCAGGCTACTGAAGTCCTATTTGGAAAAGAGTTGACTAATCCAATAATGTGAAGCATTTCACCCATGTTCCATTACAGCAATTTTGAAATTTTAGAACTCATATTTATATCTTTGATATATCTGGAATTGATTATATTGGGGGTGGAGAAGGGTCTACAGTGTGCTCAGGGTCTTACTCCTACATCAGACTTGTAGTGATCCACCTGTCTATAACTCCCAAGAGCTGTAATTACAGGTACGCACCACCACTCCCAGTCTCTGGAATTGATTTTTTATGCAGAATTTTAAACATATATACTCAGTTTTCCCAACAGCAGTTGTTAGAAAGGCTGTCTTTCTCCAATGTATATTTTTAGATCCTTTACCAAGATGGTTGGAGCTGAACAGGTTTACTTCTTGATCTTCTATTCTGTTCCATTGTTCTCTGTTTCTATATCAGTACTGTGTGGGTTTTTGTTGCCATGGCTTTATGGTATATTTTCAAGTAGGTATTGTGATGTGGCTAGTATTGTCACTTTTGCTCAAGACTGCTTTGGCTACTCTGGGTCTATTGTGTTTTCCTATGAATATTAGGATTGCTTTTCTATTATTTTAGAGAATGCCCTTGGCACTTTGATGGGGATTGCAATGAATCTGTAGATCACTTTTGGTAGAATAGTTATTTTGACAATATTAATTTTGATCTTCCATGAACATGGCATAACTTCCATTTTCTAGTATCTTTTTTCAGCAGTGTCATTTAATTATTTCACTATAGAGATTTTTCTTCTTTGTGGTTATGTTTATTCTTATTTTATTTTCTCATGGAAGTTTTTCTTGAGGGGATAGAAGGTATAAATAAGCCTACTCCTTGCACTCAGAATGTTAGCTGCATCCAGGCCTAGAGGTAAGTTAAATAGCAGCTGGAAAGATTCTTTTCATCTGGGAGACTATGGTATTTGAATTGGGCATTGAGGTAGACATAGCATGGGATCTGTACAAATGTAAAGACAACGATGGCCTTTGAAAGCAAAAGCAGGGTAACAGATTGGGAAGGGCAACGACAATGATGGTTGTAGGCAGAAAGTATAGGGAGAGAAGAAGCCAGAGGTGAGGCTGCGGAAGGTGGAGATCTTGCATTCCGAATGAAAGAGTTTGCTTGGCTCTGCAAGAAAATGGGTGGATGAACATTGGTAGCAGAGCTTGTTTTGAATAAATTGACCAGGGTGAAATATCAGCAAGGAGACTGAGATCAGACGGGGTAAATTTGTATTGTAGCATTGCTCTTGGTGCTTTGACTCGAGCTCTCAGCTTTGTATGTTTTACATCACAGTGGTATTGTTTAAAACAAAACGTTCAGACTGAACAATGGTTCCTATCAGGCTATTAAATACACAAATTAAGAAGGCATTTTTGTGATATGGTTCAAAGCCCTCTGAATGAGTGTAGATAGACAGACAGATAGATAGACAAACAGACAGACAGATAGATAAAGATAGATAGAGATATAGATGATAGATAGTCCATCTATATCTATCT
Source organism: Myocastor coypus (assembly GCA_004027025.1). Classification (NCBI taxonomy): domain Eukaryota; kingdom Metazoa; phylum Chordata; class Mammalia; order Rodentia; family Myocastoridae; genus Myocastor; species Myocastor coypus. The sequence continues at coordinate 743 of PVJA010003472.1, read as the reverse complement.
ATCTATCTATCTATCTATGATATTTCATGTCCTATTTTGGGTTTTTAAAGAGAGATCAAAAGAAGAACTGGAAACTAAATGACATTTCAGTGTTTGACGATGCTTCACAAAGCTAGTGCTTAGACTATAGGGTTTTGTACTCCACCTATTGGGCTGCATGAGTCATCAGCAGTGGGGCAAGTTTCTTTTAACTCTACTGGTAACGAGCTTCTTAAAGGACGTATGACAAGGGTGCTCTTCGAATCCACAAAGCTTGTTATAATTTATCACAGCGTCTAGCTGGTAACTGTTAAAAAACCCAAGAATTAACCAGTGTAGTCAGGGCTCCAAGAAGCAGGTCTCTTCCTGGGAATCTAGGAGAGATTAACAATGCTGATTAAGACTCCTATTCAGAAGCAAACTGTTAGATATCTAACTTTTTACAATAATTTTTGTATTCTTTTTGAAAATGACAATTAGTTTTCAAAGCCGATATTCATTGTATATATTGATTTTACTGGTAGTTAGAATCAATCTCTATGAGCTTTAGGAGGCTTAGATTCAATAACCTCCAACGTCACAAGCTTCACTGGTGGCACACTGCAATTGCAAAACCTTTGATTGTATATGTATCTGCTTCCTCTTAGTCCAAAGGGAAGTATATTCTTTCCTGTTTTTTTTTTCTTTCTTTCTTTCTTTTTTCTATGCAACATTAATAGGGAGGTGGGTCATGCCCACACACTGCACTCTATAGAATGATTGTA